>CAJNOL010002986.1:0-27639 GCA_905250125.1 Rotaria sordida | reverse complement strand
TGTCACGGTCTGTGACGGTCTCTGGAGTTCTCTGTCACGGTCTGTGATAGGTATCGAATTTCTCTGTCACGATCTGTGGGGGGGTCCAAATTTCTACCCCTAAACACTTCAACACTCCTTTCAGATTGTGGTTCACAAAATAGTACATATTGTTCAGTGTTTTCGTTCTCTCTAATGAAAACTTATTCAAAATAATATCTCAATAAATCATTAAAAAAAAGACAAGGAAGAGAGCACGACTTACTCTTGAGAAATCAGTAAAATATCACTTGTACAGCGGAAGATCATATTGACTTCAAAAGAAACTTTTTTTTATCTAAAACTTGAGCTGTTACAGTCTCTCAGCACAACTTATTGAATGAATGTATCAAAATTAAAATTTCCAAATTAATTATTATATTATGATTCTCTGATTGAATACTCGTTTTTCTCAGGGAGCCCCTATAATAAAAATAACTACTCATCGCTAGAACGATCACTTAGAAATGGAGAAACCATAATAACAATATATGCAGCCACTACAATAGTTTCATATATAGGAATTTATCATCAATCCTTGACTTAATCTCTTCAGTTTCTTTCAATATTCGATTATCAATTATAGCATCTTCTATTGTTTCAGCATCTCGACATCTTGTAGATGCTGAAAAAAAGTGCTAAGCTACCATGATTCTCTCTTTCGATAAGAACATCATCATTTATTTCTGATTTTTCAATAACAACATACCAGTTGTATTGGCTCGTCTAGGTAAAATGATAGGTGCGACGATAGCTGTTGTTATAATACACACCCCAATAATAATTGCAAGGATGATTAAAATAAAATGTCTAAACATGAAATGAGCCAATAATTTATATAATGATCTATTTATTGATACAAACCTTTTATTGGTGTTTGTTGGAATAGTCGATGGTTGTGACCGTTCTTGAGGCATATTTTCTTAGATTTGATTTTTTCACAAATAACACTCATTCCTTTAAAAATGTGATATTTAAGGAAGAAAGAATGCAATAATATTTTCTAGACAAACATTTATATCATGTATTTGCACACATGCATATCTGAACATGTTTTGTGATATTCCAATATTCTTATTCATAGCGAAGTATTTCAGCACATACTTCAGTTGTGTGCAAGCTTTCAGTAATTCATATCCGCTGAAATTAATTTGAATGATCGATGGCAATATAAATATAATCTATCTTTTACTGACATCATACATTAACATTATAAAACGTGTTTTATCCAAAGTGCGCCATAATATTTTTATTAGTCAATGATTTTGTAAGCAAGAAACCATCTCGATTATAATTCCATAGAAGGATTAATTCTGGATAAACTATTTTATAAACTTTATAAAACAACATATTGATTAGTTGGAACGAACAGATTCTTGTGGGAAGAGTTAAACTGATAATCATCAATATTAACTGAATAATTACTCACAATAATGAAAAAAATAAATAAACATAATTTTTATGATTTATGATACATACTTTTTCTAGTAACATGGAAAGAAAATTTTATTAGTCAAAATAGATTGAATAAAATAATGTTCTATATTCTATGCTTTGTCACTTTGATATTTTAAGTATTTATCGATAGAAAATGAAATAAACACATCTAGCAATATTTGTTTTTAAGCGAGTTCTTCTGTTCGAATCTATATACAAGATGATTCACTTATTTTTACTACTTTTCTTCAATTTATTGTATTTCTAGAAAACGTCTGAAATTTTTTATTTGTATATGATTAGATAGAGCGTTGATTACTCTATCCAACGGTATAGTTTTCATTTGATTTATCTCATGTGTTGGTTAAAAAATGAGTAAGTTTTGTGAAACAGGCAAAAAAAAATTGTTTTTCTGTAGAACTTCGAGATGTTTTATTCGAGTAATTTAAGTGATTATAACGTATTGGACAAATGGATATATTTCGTTTTTATGTAGTTAGATAGAGAATTCATTTCTCTATCGAAATATATAATTTTTTTTATCAATTTATTCTCCACTTTGCGGAAAATTTAATGAATGTTTAACAATTTTTTTTGATAACAATTCAACTATTTGTCTTTATTGAGTAAATTCTTGTCATCTAGCTATATCAATCTTTCCCATTAATATACAGTGTGTTAGAACAACAATTTCTCTATTGATTGATGCGATTTTAGCCTGATTTAGTTATAAAATCTTATAGCTAAATTTAAGATTATATGGATAACATCAGGAATGAAGTAGTGTGAAAGTGTCTAAAATTTCAATAGTAAAATTTTATTTTTTCTTCGAATTCAAAACAGTTTCATTCAATAGTTGGTGCAACTTTAAGTTTGAAGGATCTCTTCCATTTAAGGCTAATTTTGCGACAATTGAATTTTATCCGAGTCAAGTATACATTTACAAAAGTTTTTTTAAAGCTAGTTTTAGAATTTTTTATATTTTTTAATCAAGATATGTGATAAAACAAATGAAAACTATACCGTTGGATAAAGTAGTCAATGCTCTGTCTGATCATATAGAAATACAATAAACTGAAATAAAATAGTAAAAATAAGTGAATCACCCTGTATACTTATGCAAACTCATAACTGACACTTGTATATATATTTTATGATATTAGTAATAATGATATCATATGCAGAGAAAGTGGTATCAAGTAAAGATAAATAAAAAATACTATACGATTATAATTTGATTGAAAGCAGTTTCGAAATAACTACAAAAATGTTCTATTAATTATTATTCTATGTGAATGCTGCTACTAATAAACATTGAGATTTCATAAAATAAAAAAAACATCAATCATGTGAAAATCTTTGTGCGTAGATCAATAGCACTATTAGAAAAGAACATGTTCTCAAATAATGTAATTTTACTAGCTAGAAGTCATGCTTTTTCTATTCATTTGCGATCGTCATTCATGCTGTTAAACATTGATTAAGTAATCATTTGAGACTTCAGAGTAAAAAATTTACAGGCTTGAATAGCATTCTAAGGAATGTTCATTAGTATGATATTAAATAAGTATTCCACAAATGTTTTGAAAAAAATTGAAATTTATATTACGTTTGTTGTACAGATGATTCTTGTCTGATTCTTATTGAAACAGAAAACTCATATTACGAATATACTAAGTTATATAATCAAAGCACCAAAGTTAGTGCTTTGTCTTGATTTCTTTTTATTGTTCAAAAACTCTTTTATTATCTTCTAGAAAATATTAATATCAACTTGTTTCAATGGCTAGTGAATTCTTTTTCTTTAACTATACATTCATAAATCAATTTTGAGATCAATTTTATGAAAATCTTCGATACATAAATATGGACCTGAATTCTGAAATGAAACATTTTCAAAAATGTAGTTAATCAAGTAGATATTGAAATTTAGGAATTTATGTGAAAATATTTGAAATTTTTTGGATTAAAGTTATAATTACATAGATATGGAGAATATTCATTATTTTGTATACTTGCTGATATGTAAGATATCACCAATCTCAAACGTATACGAATAAGAACTTCTCAAAACTAGCTTAAAACCTTCTACTTATCTTACATTTTGATGATTTTTATTCATACAATAATATTACGAGTGGACAGGATTTAATTTCCCATGATTTTCATTAAATGAAATCGTAAATTCTATTCTAATTTGCTGCAGCTATTAGAACTATGAAACTCTTTAACTGAGTAATGCGATCTCCCTTAGTATGAGATTGAATAAGTAGAACAATTTTAAATAGTTGTGGCAGAGAAGTGCTAGAAATCGTTGTAGCTATGTATCATGGAAGGAGAAAATTTAAAAAGAGATCGAAAAATTCTAAATGTCGGGGAAGTGAAAGTTAGTAATAACAAACATGGCCAAAAGCCTTTTAAAACGCATAAAAACATTGATTTAACATGATTATCAACAGAAAATATCAGAGGTAATCATCATCGACTCATGAAGTCGTCTTATTCTTAGGATTGAATACTGTAAATATCAATATTAAATCATACTCAGGTTTTAGAACTTTAGCCTGACCTGTTGCCTGTTAGGCAGCAGGCCAGGCTAGCAGCTCTGATACCTACATCAGTATAGTTACTAAGAGTTTTCGAAGTATTCAAATTAGGTATCCTGCTATGGCTTTCTCAGTGTATGAACATCCTGAGCTTATTGCTTTGTCTAGAGTAGGCTTTTGTAAAATTTACGATAGTATACAAATGATTTTGTCAAGATTCACGTGTTCAGTGGCGTATAGTTCCCTGGACTGAAGGGAGGGTGATACTGGGGTGTGGGTGTGGGTGTGGGATGTGGGGTGTGCGTGTGGGTGTGGGATGTGAGGTGTGCGTGTGGGTGTGGGATGTGGGGTGTGGGTATCGAAGAAAAAGAAAAATACCATCGCACACCCACACCCCACCCTTGAATAATATGAATAAAGAAATATAAACTCGTCGTTTACGAGCGAACAATTTGGTGCCGTGACCCATCTTCTTCTATTTACTACATCGAAGAAGACCAAACTTTTTAATTAATTTACTCATCCGTGACGGAGCAGGTTATGATTGAAACGGATCAACACTATTTCTTAAGAAATATTATAACGCCACCAATATGAGAAGAATTGATAAAAAGAAATTTCTACAATTACCAATAGGTATAGTCCCCTAGCCATTGCTTTGCTCACTAAAATGACTTTATAGCAGTAATTATCATTGTAGCTATTTTAGATTTCCCGCTATTCTTCGCGCTGTCTCGCTTCATTTTTTACGGTACATTTCACATCTTTGATGTATATATATGTCAAAACTGAAAATTTGAATTTAATTATTGAAAATCTTTTCAATTATTTAGTTCAAATATTTAGCGTGTGAAACTACGTTGAATGATAATTCAAATACAATGATGCAAGATTTGTGAACTTATTCGAATAGTATCTCTCGAAAGAAGTCTTACATCATATCTACTCATTATGTTATCTATATTACATTGAGTTAAACTACTTAGGCAAGTGCTAAAGTACTTGCGAAACTTTTCATCATCGATCCTAAACTTGCGCAAGATATTTCGCAATAAAATATGGGTATTTATTAATAGTAAGCACCAGTAGTACGTGATTTTTTTTCTATATAAAAAAAGCACACTTTATTGACTAACGCTAGATTCCATTATTGTTTTTTTTCTTTTCCTGTAGAACCATTTTTCTCCAAGCTGATAAGAGAGAAAAAATAAAGCAAGGTCATAGAAATGATGATGCAAAGAAAAGAAAAAAAATATTTAATTTCAGATGCCGATAAGGCCACCAAATCCGAGTCCATTGTTGAACGCTAATAAGTATTCACGTCTATTTCTACAGTAAGTAACTTTGTTGTTTGTTCAAACAATCGGAGAACGTTAATCTATCCATAGATGGGTATATCCATTGGTTTCAAAATGTCGTAAACAAGGAACACTTGATGTTAACGATCTCTATGAACTTCTTCCTGATTATGACGCAGAAGCATTAACAGATAAACTTGAAGCAAATTGGTTTGCTGAAACTAAACGAAATCCTAATAAACCGAGTCTAATTCGAGCTACATTATGCACTTTAAGATGGAAACCATTTCTTATTGGTCTTATTCTTATTCCTTCTGTAAGTCTAATATTCTAATTGATCATTTTCATTTCATAGTTCATATTTGATAGGAATTTCTTGATATTATCCGACCACTCTTACTTACATTTCTGATGAAATTCTTTGAACCATGTTCAACGATGTCAGCTTGGCATGCTTGGCTTCTAGCTTTGAGTACAATTTTTACAGCATTTTGTTCTAGTGCTATTGTCATTTATGTAAGTCTTGTTTTTCTTTTTTTTTTCATGAACATTATATCATTGTATTCGTCTAGGGAATTTACTTAAATAATAACTTGGCTTTACAAATGCGTGTTGCTTATAGTGGTCTAATCTTTCGAAAAGTAAATATCAAAATGTAAGAAATAATCGATTAAATTTTTTAAATTAAAATTATTAGTTGCTTCGTTTGTCGAGTCATGCATTTAATAGTATTAGTTCAGGTGAAATTACTAATCTATTATCGAATGATGCTACTCAAATTGAAATGACTCTCCTTTTCTTTAATTATTTATGGGTATGTTTACAATTTTTGTTAAGTATCTTATTTATGTAGTTCATTTAATTATTCAAGTCGAAATTTTTTAAATAATCTAAAAGATCAAATTCATGTTTATATTAATTAAAGACAGCTACAAAAAAAATATATACTTTTTTGAATTGAAGAAAAATGCTTCTTTTATGGCTCAAGAAATTTAGTTATTCGTTACTAATAATGGATTTGTTTGTCTTCTGTCTAGTATTATGTTTCTCTTCAAAATTTTGCTTCGTTCTTGATATATTAAAAAAGGCTTCTAGTCCAGGGTAAAATAGTATTTTACAATAGCGGACAAAAGTCTCTGCTCTTGAGAATCTCTTCTATTGCTTAAGCAGAAAGAGAATAATGATAGGGACTGTTGATATAAAGAAAAATCATCTAATGTCCTTTTGAGACGAGAACGCAATAGTAATTCAGTTAATGAACCTCAGACTTTTAGATAAGCTATCTCTACAGTTGTACATTAGTACTTACAAGTTTTATAATCAAACTGTGTACTAATGAGAAATGACATTGCTATAACCGTCGTATTGATGAGGGGGAAGATTCAGAAACAATACTTAAGTAATGAACTCATCTTTTGAGTAAAGAACAAGTATAGGCTGAACTCCAATTTCTCATCATAATTATCTTTGTACTTAGGCAATCGAAGTAGAATTGTGACACTCTTGATGAAGTATGTGCACAACAATTTTTAAGCATTTAGCATTTATAATGAATGCAATCCTCTGGAGCAGAGACTTTTGTCTGCTACTGTAGATAAGCCTAGAAGCATCCGATTCAACATTGGGCTGTGTAAACAATTAGATAGATGTGAGTACATTTTACTTTTGACTAAATAGACAAGTCGAGCTTGAAATAAAATAAAATTCTCTCGACATTTTTCAATCAATTAGTCTTTTTTCTTGATTTCCATTAAATTATTAAACAGTTGAGTGTGACCATACAACATTTGTGTCACTTGATATACACGTGATATTGTACAATAAAACAATCATTGTCGCATATGTTTTGAATAATGCGATATGTGTCTGTCAGTTATTCAATAAAATAATAATCTTTTATGAGACATTTTTAGAATATGAAGTCAAGGATTTACTAAACTTTCCTGTTTCTCAATGATTCTTTATCGGATCGTACTGAAGATCAGGGATGTACTACTTAGACAAATAATTCTTTTTTTTTTGTCTTTGATAGATCTCTCCACTTGAAGTTTTTATTCTGATCTTACTATTCTGGTATTATATCAAGCAAGTTTCTTTAATTGCTATCAGCTATACACTTGTAATTCTGGTTATTCAAATAATCTTCAGTCGTTTTATACTTCATTTTCGGTTTGTCAAATTTGTAAAGTATGACTTTCTTAATGACTGTTTATATTCATTGTAGAAATAATATTTTACAAGTAACAGATCAACGTGTAAAGATTATGTCTGAAATAATTAAATCAATGCGTATTATTAAAATGTATTGTTGGGAAATGGCATTTGATAAAAAGATTCGTCATGTGAGAAGGTAAACTTTCCTATTATCGTACTAACTTATTAAATTGCATATTTTTAGACGTGAAATTATACAATACATGTATTGTTTATTGTTCGACTGTGTGCAAATGCTCTTCTCACATACATATATCAATGTAACATTTTTGATGATGTATGGAACAATGTGGTGGCTCAATATTCGATTTGATATACGCTTCTTTGCAGTTGCATCCTGTTTGCTTAGTCATATGAGATTGATTGTTATTGATTTTTTTAATTTTGCTGTGAAAGCTCTTGTTCATTATATGGCTGCTCAGAAACGAATACAGGTTAGTTTTTTTTGCACTTTTATCGATGAATCTTATAAAATAATATTCATCATAGACATTTCTTTTACTTGATGAATCCGAACGAGACAATCGATTATTGTCTCGATCACATTCCGAACTTGGATACATCGAAAACAATGAATCGTCAATAGTGAAGAATAATCCAATACAATCACCAAAAGTTATATGCAATTTGAAACAAGCACAATGGGAAAAGGTATAATTACTTCTCCGTACGACAATAAAGAACAGTCAAGAGTTTTGTGTCTGAAAATTACAATGATTTCCATAATATATCATGAACAGTAATTCATTTGTCAAATTTTGTTAGAATTCGATACAAATTCGTGACTTGATTTTAGTTTGTGCTATCCTAATATAATGCAAAAGGATGCAGAATTTATTTTCTACACTTCAGTTTCTATTGAACGGACATTTAAATGACAAAATTTTTTCAACATTTAACAGATTTAGTCCAAGGCTCTTATACTGACGATTTCTTCATCAATGCTCTTTGTCGAATTCGCACGCAGGCTGCAACACCGATGCCAGGAAAAATCGATGACTTAAGGAGTTGTAAAAAAAACTCTTATTTTCCAAATTCTACCATTGACCCAGAATAAAAGGAACAGACAATTGTGCTTTATTATAGTATAATGGATATTTTAATCTTTCTTATATCAAAAATCCTTCAAAAAAAGTTTAGCTGTTGAACTACTACCAAGGAGGAAAGTACAGGTACCATGTACCAAGTTACATTCGAGACAGCTGTTTCTTAGCTATTATAAGAACAAAACACACTGATGTTCGAGTCAGATGAAAGAGGACCTGAGTAACCCCAGGATTGTTTTTACAATAGCTGAGAAATAACTGTCTCGAATATGAGCTGTACATTCCTACCACTACTAACTTTCAGTATCAAAAGATGTTGAGGCGCTGGAAGTTCCAAACCTACACTTTCCCTCTTGGATACTACACACATAAATGAATGGATGAAGCAATAGTTTCGACTTTTGAATTAGTCGCAATTTGAAGAGCTAAATTGAAATTGATATTCTCTACTATTTAGAATGGATCATTTTGTCTTAAAAATATTGTATTCGATGCTCATCCAGGTGATTTGATCTGTATCATTGGACCTGTCGGAGCTGGAAAGGTCTGTTCATTTTGTCAAAAATTAATATTCATAAATATTCATCTATAGAGTTCACTTTTGCAAACACTCACTGGTGAAATTGCAATTTTCGATGGAAAAGTTCGAATGCATGGTTCATTCTGTTATGTATCACAAGAATCATGTAAATAATATTGATTTATATAAGAAAAATATTCTCTTTGATTTTTGAATTAGGGATATTTTCTTCAACTATTAAAACAAATATTCTCTTCGGCAAAGCATATGATCGAAATTTATTTCATAAGGTTGTTAAAGCAACTGCACTTGATACAGTATGTAGAATCAAATATTTTGACATATATACATTTATAATAAAATAGGATTTTACTCAATTACCTAATGAAGAAAATACTCTTGTTGGTGATCAAGGTGTTATGTTGTCTGGAGTGAGTAATACATTTGTTTGATACAAATTTAAGGTAGTATGCTGATAACCGTATAGGGTCAAAAATCACGTATTAATATGGCTCGAGCACTTTATCGCAATGCAGATATCTATCTTCTGGATGATCCTTTATCTGCTGTCGATGCTAAAGTAGCTAAACATCTCTTTCAAAAGTAAATCAATTTTATATAATATTGAGATTTAGTAATTAGTCTTTTCTCATAGATCTATCAAAAATTATCTTGCTGACAAGATTTGTATATTAGTCACACATCAAATTCAATTCTTACAAGATGCAACAAAAATTATTGTACTCAATAATGTATAATTTGTAATTGATTGAATTTTTTTTCAGAGAATTATCGAATGTTATTTCAGGGTGAAATGATACAAATTGGTAGTTATACTGATCTACTTGCTTCGTCAACATCATTTGCTCGTTTACTTGATGATATTCATCAATTTGAACAGCAACAATCTATTGAACTTTATCAACAACAATCAATTATTAGTTCGACATGTTCGAATGATGATGAAGAAATGTTGGCACTTTTGAAAAATGTTGAAACAAAACATAAGGGTACAGTCAAATCTCATGTATATGTTGCATATTTAAAAGCTGGTGTTGGTATTATTATGGGCTTGTTCATCGTCATAATTCTACCATCTGTACGAGAAGGAACATCGATATTTAGTAATTGGTGGTTAGCAAAATGGAGTGATGATGAAAGTTATCGATATCGAATTTTAAACAATTGTACAACTGTTCAAAATAACAATAATAATACGGTATGGTCAATGAGTAATACAGAATGGAATAATCATCGAAATCGACGATTTTACATCTATTGTGGTTTGTATTCAATTAATGATCATATTCTTTGATATTTTGAATTCATATTTAGTAATTGTATTCATTCTTGTACTTATATCTTTTTTCCGTGCAATAATCACTGATTTCATGTTTTTAAATGCTGGTCGAGTACTTCACAACAGGTAAATATTTATTTTCAATATGATTTTTTTCTATGTTAATTGCTTTTTTTATTAATTTGACTAGAATGTTCCGACGATTGATCCGATGTCCTATTGCTTTCTTTGACACAAATCCTGTTGGTAAGTGAAATAGTAGGAAAATAAATTTTCATTTCTTTTTTGTATATTTATGAGTATTGAATGACTTTTTATGATTTTATTTTACTGATCCTATCGCTCAGAATGAGTGATCTGGAAAATACTAACGAGCCATCATATATAGAAAAACCGAATTATACTATGAACCAAACTAGCTGAATTTCTATAAATTTTTAATTCAGAAATGATATCAATAGAAAGAATTGATTCACTTATGTATCGAGTTGAAAAGCCATTCTGATATGAAAATGGATGCGTCAATAAATTGTTGTAGATTCCGATAGAGAAAATTTTTTTTGTATCGAATGAAACTATTTTGAACTCTTGCAAAATGACTTAGATTTATAATAAACAACGTTCTCAAATCATTCATTGCTTTTGAAAGAAGATTTATACTATTAAAGAGAACCTACCGAGATTAGAAAAAGATTCTTGCTCTTAGGACTTTCTTTCCTGGCTATGACCGTCTTATTAGACTCGTGCACCGTACCAAGATATGAAGGATAGATAAAACCTTAAATAGAAATTAGATTATTCAATCTTTTATGAGATATCTCTGTTAAGTTCGCACAAAAATATTCTAGTTTCATTATGTCCCATTCAATGAGCAAAGTTGTATTTCAACAGTGAAAAATTAAAATTGAACGCATGTCAATAGATTTGAATAGAATGTTTATATGGAAAAAGAAAAAGATAGTCACATCTTTAAAGGTGACTTACTGTATTTTAAACTTAGACAAATATTCGTGATCGTATCTGTATTTATTGTTTTAGGACGAATATTGAATCGTTTCACTAAAGATGTAGCTACCATGGATGATCAACTACCGGGTGATATATATGAATTTCTCAACGTACGTAAATTATTAAAGTCTCTCATTTGTTTACATTGTTCTGTTGTTTAGTGTTGCTTTCTAGTTCTAGGCACAGTAGTTCTAGTTGGTATGCTTAATCCATGGTCATTTATACCGGCAGTGATCCCAGGAGAGCAAAAGACGGGTAAAAAGACTAGTTAGTTTTACTAGTCATGACGCCCCGTCACTCATTAGTCTTTTTCTCAAAACGACCTAGACATGACTAGTCTGATATTGTTGGGAGTCCGTACGCCGCGTCCTGACTAGCCCAGAGACGGGCGTCAGTATTTCAATATAGTCTAGTCAGTTTTACAAAAAGGACTAGTCCAGACTAGTAATAGTTGTTGAAATAGACTAGTCATGTGGGGTCACTTTTTAAGGGAATGACTAGTCAAGACACGGCAACATGACGCCAGTCTGTCACAAAAATATATGGTCTCGTATCTCCTCTTGTCGTCTCCGGACTAGTCCTGACGGTCCGTCATGACACCCGTCCGATATATTTAAAAATTGAAAAATATATATGTGCATGTCGATCATATTGCTAACTACATGCTACACATTACACAACTACTAGTCATTCATACCGTCTGAAATCCGTTCTTTTGTCAGTCAGATGTTGGCGTCCAGACTAGTCTAAATTATAGAAGCAAAGCGGTGAAGGTTAGATTCGAACATACATACTTTGTGTTACATACCTAGCTTGGCAAGCAGTTGAACCATACATGCTGGTATTTCATCAGTGACACATCTAGCTCTTCCTGACACGTCTTTCACACATTAATGATCAGAGAAGTTCATAATATTATTTAATAAGAATTATTAATTCATGTACAAAGAAACTATTTAATGATGTATATCAATACAAATCAAAAGTTCCAATTACTAGTTACAAGAAGCACTACTTCAGAAGATTATATTAAGAAAACTAGATTTGAGAAGTTTTTTTAAAGAAACAATTTATTTTTATTAATAATAAAAATGATTTTTATCTGTTAACTATTGTCTTTTAAGTTAGGATATTCTAAAACAGTAACACGATTACCAGGTTCACATATACAAGCATTTTTTTTTAAGATAAATTTTGGATGCTTCAGATGGAAAATTGTTGATGGTCTTAATCGTAAAATATTAGGTACTTGATATTGATCATTAGAAATATTAAATTTAATTTTTGATGCTCCAGATTTAATTTCCACAAGTTCTTCGATGAAAAGACGAACGGTATTTTTTTTTGATTGAACAATTGCTCGAATAAGACCATATTTTACTTGATCATCGGCAAAACTGAATGAGATACAACTGTCAGCAACTAATTTTCCGTAAGCAGTCACAGTAGTCTTTATTAAAACACCTGATATTATCAAAGAATGATAGAAAATTAAATCATCATTAAATAGTGATTGTACACGTGTAGCTATACCATTTTCACTTGTATCATATAAATCTTTAGATACAGGATTAGATAAAAAACATGAGTCAACAAAATTTTTATAATGAATATTTGATTGTTTTCGATCAAGTAATTCTTCATTGAATGTAAACAATATCAATGGATAAGATTCATGTTTATGAAGAACTAGAGAATCACGATATAAAATATGTTGTCGAATAAGTTGTTTAGCAAATTCAGTTGTACCATGAACTGTACTAACCAAATCTTTGTCAATACCTATAATAAAAAAATATGAATAAAATTTTAAAAAACAAAAAAAAAAATTATACGATTACCTTCAAATGAAAATGTTGAATAAAACCATAATGGCCCCATTACACTTAAACCTTGATGAACATGTAATAAAGAATGGATATTTGAACTCATATGACGTATACCAAATATTTCTTCAAAACGTTGAACGAAATAATGTAATAATTTTTCAACAATTTCAATAGTTTCATCTGTTACATAATTCGAAGATGCAAGATTAATTGCTGACACGAATGAAAATAATAGATTTTTCAATCCATTATCATTAATATGTCGAACAAGACTTGTTAAACCAAAATGAAATAAACATCGATATTCACTTCCTTTATATTTACTAATAAATTTCAATGAACGAAATCTACGTTGTGTTGTTGATGGAGTTTGTACCAATGTTAATGATTCATCTATTTGTGTTATTTTCGTAAATAAAGACCAAGATTTATTTCGATATTCTGAATGAAATAAAAGATGTAAAAGTTGTTTGAAAGCACCAGCATATATTGTATGAAGAGAATCCGTGAGAAAAGATGTTCCATAATGAAAATATTTTAATTTGGTTAATGGACAAGAACCTGTCAAAAAAAAAAAATTATATTATTCTTTTTAAACTCAAACAGTAACGAAAACTATTCATATGTTTCTTCTGGATTATATTGCGGAGCTCAAATTGTCATAATTAAAGATAATTTATTTCGTATGAAATTCTGTTCGAAAAATACTGATTCAAAAGCTTTAAGTTATTAAATTAATATTTTTGATACTGTCAATTTTTACTCTCAAACTATTTTTCGATAAAAAACTGATCATAATATTTAATCAACTAATATTGTAGAAAATCTTACCAAGATGACCAAAATGAGCTATTTTTTTCTCTTTTCTCTTTTTCGTTTTTTTCGATACAGTTTTCTTTTTGGTACAGCTTGAATTATTATTGATTGGTTTTAAACGATTAGTTAATTGTTGAACGATTTGAATGTATTTTTCTTGTGTACGAAGCTCACAATCAACAAATGGATAAACACGTATTGTAAAGGTAACAGCATTAGCACCAGATCCTCTTTGACCATGATATAATTCACCTATAAAAATAAGTTATTTACAACAAATTCACCAACAATATAAATAACTGAAATTTTTTATTAAGGTTTACTTTTCAATATATTTTGTAAGATGATTAATAGAATACAAATATCAATGAAAATACATACCAGCATGAAAACATTTAGGGCACCCATATTCAGCATTGTATAGAACGACATTTGCCATTAATGCTTCAGCTGGTTTATCTGTACAACTTGCTATATTATAAAAATGAATAACTGCTCGTTGATCAAGATCATTTATAAAAAATTCTTGTCCTAATTCTAATGTAATTAACTGTTCATATATAAGTTGTAAACATGTTTGAACAACATGATTAGTTGGTTTTTTTCCGGTTGGTATGATACCAGCTATAAGTATGTTTTCTAAATATCGACGCTCTGGAATTGGTAACTCATTAAATATCATAGTAAATGGCCATAATGATAAGTTTTTATTTCCAGTAGATACTCCATCAAAACTAATCATCAATGTAAACGCATTAACTTCTATTTCTCGGAGAATTTCTCCATATTTAGTACTTGAGAATAAATTAATATTGTTAATTTTCTCTTCTTTTAATCTAGTGAAAAAACCAAAAATTGATAATAATTGTTGAATTTGTTGTTTGATAGAGCATAAATAAAATTTGAATATTAATGCATCATTGCAAGATTTACATTTAAACATAGAATTTGAATCATATGCACCACAATTGGAACATATTCTGTAAAATTTGTAAAATTTATTTAAATCAAAATCTGGATGAAGCTGTCGTTGAATAGCTTTCATACTCTTTGGGAATAGATTCACAGACAAAGCATTAAATAATTTACAAAGTGAATCAATATCTTTATTGTTTTGTAAACGTCTAACTTTATAAATCATAACAGCAGCAACAATATCACGAGATGTTAGTAAAAAACGACGATTAAATGCTAGAAAAAAATATATGCTAATAAATATGAAATATACAGTAATCGCCATAAGTGGCCGCGATTGAAAAAGCGAGGAAGACAAAGGAGTTATTTGGTTATATTTTAATTATGAAATGTACATTGTATGTGCATCATCCTCATAACTAATATAATGGCTTTTTCTTTCAATTAACAATGCTACTCTATTTTCCATAGAATTGCCTAATTTTTCAGGAAATTCAATAGCTAAGTTTCTCCGTTCTTTTTTTTATTCTTTCAATGAAATTATTGATCGATATACACGATTCTTTTTTTATTCTGAGCTTCACTAATGCCCAGACATTTTCACTTGGGTTACAGTCTTTGAGTTTTATATTCTGCTGGGGTCTTTTTTAAAATATCGTCACTTGTTAGCAATGGTTTCGAGGCCGGTCTCGTTGAATGTACACCAGTTTCTTTAAATCTTCTTCTTAATGTGGTTTTACTAATTTTTATATCTTTCTGTGATACTCTAAACGCAATTTGACCAACAGATTCGATTGAATGTTGAGCTACCATGGATTGAATTGTTGCGTATTGTTTTTCCGGTATAGACCGGATTTTTGTGCAACTTATACGTCACCAGCTATTTCATACCTTCTAAGCCTACAGTTTACAATTACTTACTGATTCGTATAGATACTGTGAAATATCACCATATGACATATGTGGGGAATAGCTCTACCTTTATAGAAAGATAATTTCTCATTTTTTCTTTAAAAAAAAAGGTTCATTTTCTATTGAGTTATAAATTGATAACAGAATGAATACAAATGTTCTTATTTATACCGGATGATGAGTCCGACTAGCCCGTTCAAACAAAGCAAAAAGATAAAATAAAAGTCATTGTTGAGCAAGAAAAAGAGTTCGCGGCCACTTATGGCGAGTACTGTAGATAGTTGTAAATTTCAAAAAAATTGTTTTAAAGAAAAACAAAAAAAATTCTCCTTCATCGTACTATAAATATTCTATGAATGAGATCTGAACCAAGAAAATACTTACTAGGTGATAAATCATTGATTGATTTACAAGAATCGTGTAAATCATCCTTATTTGTTATTACTGTTGCAGAATTTAATTCTGTTGAATCTAAAAAAGAAACATGTTAATATATGAACTGGTTATTACCTTCAGAGTTTCTGAAGAAAATTCAAAAGACTACTGAAGTTTTTGAGTTAATATTATAAGTAACTAGAACAATAGAACACCCTATCATACCAATTTGTTCAGCAGGTAATTGTTGAGCATCCGACGTATCAGTAGTACCTAACAGAAATACTATTTAAAACCAAGAAAATAATAGCTAATGACGACTTTCTTACTTTTCTTTGATAGATTGGATGGTAAAATTGTTGTTTTCCAATAATTTTTACGCAGAAGATTATTTCTGCGACGATAATGTGTAGCTGGAGAAGGCATCTACAAAACAGCATACTACAATTCTTTTTTCCGATTTCAATGAAGCAGTACAATTTGATGCTGTTAATAAAAGACTATTGACAATCTATGAGAATTAATTTCTCGGTTAGCTTAAGAAATTATTTTTTTTCAATATTAGAATAATGAAACAAGAAAATCTTTGCCATTAAAACAGCTTATACAACAGGTTTTTTTTGTCTAAATCACTAGTTTTATTTATCATCTAATCCTAATTTTTAATCAACAATTTAATCAATCAGAACAAATGCTTTTTTAAAAGAAAACTATATTCTAATCAAATGTTCTTGAATAAGAATAAAAAGCATCATTTGTATGGTCATTCAGAATCGGAGTTCTCCACTAAAACTTCTTTTGGTGAAGATAAACGTTGTTGATGTTCAGTATTTTTTTTGTTTTTCAAATATTTCTGGTGCTGCTTCTTTGTCGAAGCTGTTGATGAATTTTCTTTATTTTTATCTTGATCAACCAAATGTCGACTACGAAGCGAAATTGCACCAGAAAATTCGCCTTGTGTAATGATTTTAGGAGCATGAACATATTGAACATATTCTATTTAATAAAAAATAAACAACGTAATCAAGTTAAAATAATTTTTTCCAGTATAGAAAAATAAGACATACTATAAATATTATCCATTAATTCAGGATTTATTGCTTTCAATTTTGTGTAACTTTGACCTTTTAAATCAACACCTTTATAGCAACATTTAATCAAATTGTTGATAGTTCTTGACGAGTTAGTATTTTTTGCTTCCTTCAATTCAATTTTTGAGCAAGGAAGTTTTTCTCCTAACTAAAAAAAAAAGATTCTTCCAGAAATAATTCGTTTTTTATTTTACCTTGATCGATTTCTCATTTAATTCGGCTTTTCTTTGTTCATATGTAGCAATTATCGATTTAAGATAATTGTACGTGTGTTCATCCGGTAGACCTAAAAATAAATAATTAAGTATTATTGACCAAAGGACATGTTGAGAAAGAAGATCAAATGCAAATCAACACGTGCTTATTAAAGTATTATGTAAATAGAACATTTCATCTTGCATGGATAACATTTTTTCACGTAAATTTTTATTCTCTTCAACTAAACTATCCATAGATGAAAGTTTTTCACGTAAAACTTTGATTTCTTCGAGTAAACTATTAATATCTGTTGATGATGATGTTATTGAATTTGTTGTTGAACAATTTGAGGTAACAAGTGAAGATGATTGATGTTTATTATTTGAATTTGATTGTTGACCTTCACTAACACATTTATCAGATGCATTAAACGTATCATATATTGTTATTGTTGATGCTAATGGAGGTGGTGGCATCGATTTATCTTTTGTTGTTGGTCCGTCATCGTTTGGATTGTTATTGATAACCTTTTTTTTCTTTTGTTTTGTTCCTGTTGTTGTTGAACTCGATGATGATGACGACATGGTTGATATTGTTCGTTTAAATGAAGAAGTACTCTGACGAATTGTTTGAACAATTTCTTCTGATTCTTCCCGAAGACCAGGAGGAGCACTCCATTGATACATATTCACATGTCTATCATCATCAGCTAAATCAAGTCCATAAACACAACAATCTTTTTTAGAACCTAGAAAATAAATAAAAAATTTAATCAAAGTGTAGATACATGAAATTTGATGTTCTAAATTGCAATTTTGTGAAAAAAAGTCTATTGTTTTGATAATATCAGAAAATGATTTTTGAAAATAAGTATAAGGAATGCAAAAATCTACCTAAAAAAAGAATTGTTCCTCGACGACGTTCACGTTGAAAACCTTCAAAACAGGTTGTGAGACCAATTTTTAATGGAGATACTGATTTTGATCGTTTTGTATCAACAATTGCAAATTGATTGACATCATCTTCCCATCGAACCAAGCAATGAGAAGCTGTTTCAACATGATTTGGCATTTTTAGAACAATGAAATTAATTGATAATCTACGAAAAAAGAGCAATACAATACATTAAAAGACATAACGTTCGTTAGAAATCTTAAATGAAAAAAAGTTAAACAAAAAAAATCGATTCACATCCTCTAACGAACAAACACAATCGTATATAATAAACGAAGTCTTGTATTCAATAATGCATGTCTAGTCGTTAGAAAAATTGATTCACATATTTTTTTTATTTTAAACATTCTTCATATTAAGCCACGAACAAAACAGATCTTTGTGGAATGTTCTTTATATATGTTTAGAAGAGGGCGAAGAAGAAGATAGTTAAAGAGAGCGCTGTTTCTATGGTGAAACCAATGATATGTGTGTAAATATTTGATCAGGTGTCGCTTGAATACGCGACAAAAAAAATTATAGAATCAATGAGATAAACTAGTGATTCAATCATCAATCTCAGATGTTCTATATACAATCAAATAAAAATAAATTTTTTCTTCTTTATAAATATGACTGATTAAATTAATAATATTGTTGACGAAAATTCATACAATTTATAATTTAATGAACAGTAATCTTATGATAACGAAAATATGACAATAACAATTGTTTTCATTTTTTCTGTTCTATATGATAAAAACAGTTAAAGATAGAGACAAATCGAAGTTAATGATTTTTAACATTTCAAATTTAATAAATTTTCCTTATTAATAAAACAATTTTTATAACTGATAATCGATAAATAAACTACACCATTGTAGAATCTTAGATAATTAAACAGTCGTGTTTTTCATAATGCAAGTTTGTAACTTTGTTACCCTTAGGTTATGTATACGTACTAATATGTATTGAATTGAAGGTGACAAAGAGTTTTCATAAACAAGTAACCAGTTCAAACTCAAAATTACATTAGGTTTCTGTAATTAGACTAGACTTGACAAGTATTAAAGATATAACCAACTATCAATGTAAAATGTCATACTGAATTTCAGACTAGTCTGGTTCAGACAGCATGTCATTTCTAGTAAAACATGACAGTCTTGACTGGTGCTCAGGATCTCTCAGACTAGTCCAGACATGTATTTCAAAATTATTAGACTAGTCCAGTCCCGTCATTATATTACCTCATAAGACACTGACTAGTCCTGACGCCGACACCAAATATTTGGGACTAGACTTGACTAGTCCTGACCCCGGCACCAAATATTTGGGACTAGTCCCGACCCCGGCACCAAATACTTGGGACTAGTCCTGACCCCGGCACCAAATACTTGGGACTAGTCCTGACCCCGGCACCAAATATTTGGGACTAGACTTGACTAGTCCTCAGTATATCTCAGACTAGTCTAGTTCTGTTAGTATGTCGCTTTTTAAAATACTGACCAGTCCTGACGGCCACACTCAGTATTTTAGACTAGACAGGACGGCTGTTGCGGACGTTTTGGACTAGACATGTCGCCAGTCTTCTCTTTTTTTTGCTTGCCTGGGATATCACTCATTGGTTTATTATTTGTACGCTACTACTATGCACCATGTTCTCGTGATTTGAGACGACTTGAAAGTATTACACGTAGTCCTGTCTATTCTTATTTGACATCGACTATTCATGGTCTTAAAGTAATTCGATCCTATCATGCAGAACGCATGTGTTCGATTGAATTTTTCTCTCATCTTGATGATAATACACGAGCAAATCATCTTATCAATGTTACTAATCATTGGGCTGCACTTCGCTTCGATTGGGTTGCATTTAGTTTTATCGCTCTGGTTACAATACTTTCAATGATTCTACGCGTCACTGGATATCGACATTTTTCAACTGCCGATATTGCTATGACACTTTCTTATAGTCTCAATCTAATGGGACTTCTACAATGGACGATTAGGTAAATGACTAAAGGAATAAATCTGATTTCGATCACAAATTATTGTAGATTATCAGTTTATTTGGAAACAAGAATGACATCAGTCGAGCGTGTACTCGACTATTGTTCTCTTGACCAAGAACCTCCAGCACAAGTTTCACCAAATCGTCGACCACCATCAAATTGGCCATCGCATGGTAGAATCGTATTCGAAAATGTTTCCATGTCTCATTCATCTGATAATCAATCGTCACTTGCTCTACGTCATCTTTCGATGACAATTGAAGCTGGTGAAAAAGTGGGCATTGTTGGAAGAACAGGTGCTGGAAAAAGTTCATTGATTCAAACATTATTTTGTATGGGAACACTTGTTAATGGTCACATTAAAATCGACAATATTGATATTGCAACAGTTGGTTTGTATGATGTTCGACGTCGTATTTCGATCATTCCACAAGATCCTGTTCTTTTTACAGGTATTATGCGAAGTAATCTCGATCAATTCAATGAATATTCTGATGCTGAAATTTGGCGTGCACTTGAACAGGTCTTTATGGTACATTCTATTTAATAATTCTTAACTTAAACTTATTTAAGGTACAATTGAAAACATTAGTTGCCGATGGAATGTCAAATGGACTTCATTCTATAGTGAGTGAAGGTGGTTCAAATTTGAGTGTTGGACAAAAACAACTCGTATGTTTAGCAAGAGCTATTTTAAAAATGAGTAAAATTCTTGTAATCGATGAAGCTACTGCCAATGTCGATAATGTGTAAGTAAAATAAATCTTCATTAAATTTATTGATCAATGAAATATAATATCTAGCACTGATGAATTGATTCAACGCGCTATTCGTGAAAAATTCAAAGAATGTACAGTTCTCACTATAGCTCATCGTTTACGAACAGTGATCGATAGTGATCGTATTCTGGTAGGATAATTCAAATTGAAATTTTTTTGATTTCAATGCCATCTGCCTTGAAGGTTCTTGGTAATGGTGAATTGCTCGAATTCGATTTACCTAAAGTTCTTCTCTCGAATTCTACCTCTCATTTTGCTTTACTCGTCGAACAAACAGGTATTGCCGAAGCTGAATATCTTCGAACGTTAGCAAATATGAAATCAACAACAAAAGACAATCACGATCTTGATCAAGAACTATTACTAGATAGCAAAGAAACTGATCCTCTTCTAATATAAATTTTATTTATCTATATACCGTTGAATCCTATGCAGATGATACTTCGTCAATTTTTGTTATGATGTTGCTGATAACCATCGAAAAAAACTTATATGGAGCACGCTTTTTGCTTATCTGTTATTGAATAAAATTAAATAAGCTAATGATGGAACTTGGCTGACAAAAATTTTCAATAAGAAAAGTTCAAAAGGCAGGAGAATGAAAAATTCGATTCGACAAATTTTAAGCATCTTAGAATTTTCATTCTGTAAATGTTTGTAAAACACAACAGATATGATCATGGTCCCATCCGTTAGTACAATAATTGATTATTACCAGAGAATAAAACTAAATTAAATGTAATTCTCTTTATTCGACTCACCAGCAATTTGTTCAATAAATCTTAAACATAAACAATAATGTTCACTTCAGTGCAGAGCTCAAGTTCTCTTTTAAAGAACGCAGATCCTTGTGCAGTTGTTTTCATGACTACTTCTCTTTCCGCATTCCTAGTAGGATTGTATTTTTATGCAGTAGAACCAATGTTTTGTACCCTTTTAGTCGACACGTGGATAGAATTCTATTATTGGTATGGCAGATGTTTGCTGCTTCGATGACATGATTGGCAGTACAGTTGTAATTGTAGGTTTAATGGTTTATGGGATATGGATGTGAGTGTGAGTAAAGAGAAGGTCGGAATTCTCACTTATGCCCAACCCACACCCGCATCCACACCTACATCTAAAAATCAGTTGGTTTTGAAAACTAAATTTCGTCCGTCAACCTCAAAATTTGGATCGTCACAGACCGGGTCGATGTATTTCCGAAAATATTTTTGTTGCTTTTCTATTCCAGTATAATATGGGTGTGGGTATTTGAGTGCAATCGAACAACAGAAGCATACGACCACCCACACCCACATCTACACTCCACACCCTAAACTTCTAACACCACTTTTTGTTTATGTTTTTTTTTCTATTTCAAAACAAATTCCTAATTATAATTGATACAAAAATTACTATGGAGAAATTTATAGTCCTTCGATATCAAGTTCATAATAAAAATTTTCTTTTTTCTATTGTAGTCTTTTGTATGCAATAAATTGAAAGATGTCCTCTATTACAACTATTGTCGTACAAAAGCCTTTGTTATCGCTATAATATATTTAGAAATGGTGCTCAAGAAGTTGTCGTTGGCGTTGAATATTACATTGATAATGACACAACGATTATATTTTAAGGTCGAGAATACTATGCAGTACAATAATTGGATAGTTTATCAATCTATTGCAACAACGTTTTTGTTCAACTGTAATCTAAAAGCAACATGACCAATCATCATGTGTATTTGTTATATGTAATTCAAACGTTTCTGACAATGATTTTTTTTCTAGTGAACAAGCATGGATTTATTTTATCATAGTAATCGAAAATATCAATCCATCTAATTGAAATACCAGAAGAGTTTTTGTTTCAATTGAAAAAGCAAATATTTTTGATTATTTTGAATGCTAACTTTGTTCAATTGCTGTTTTCTCTTTCGTTCTTGTACTTCATTTTTCCTTTTACTCTGATGTGTTCATGCTTTGTTATCTTTTTTCTTTCTTATTTTATGTTATAAATCATTTCCTATATTCTGTTCATTCTCATTCTGTCTTCAATTGTTATCATTCAATGCGTATAGAGTTTTTTTTCTTTCATCTGATCTCATCACATTTAGTTCTTTTTTTCCATATATTGGATACTTAGACATGAATCATTTCAAGGTGTGGACCTTTTATCGGTCAATTGCTTAGATCGAGTGTTTAATTGTTAGATATTGCAGGTCAAATAAATTTGATGGCAAGAACATTACTCGATTTCATCGCTCTTCAAAGTTCGAAAGCGAATGCAACGAGTCAGTTCTCCTTTTTTGATTTGAAAATTTGATCGAATTCGAAATGATGATTGTTAGAGGAATACTGGAAAATTTCATTTAATTTCTTATCTTTTTCATCATTAACGCTTTGGAAAATATTTCCAGAGAGTCAAGCATTCCTAAAAGTGTATTTTTGTTTCGTTCAGCTTTACCATCGTCTTTAGTCAAAAGTCAAAGTAATGAAAATGATCAACGAATATTGGTTGTCAATCAGATTTGAAAAGTCTTTTATCGATGGATGACAGTCGATTCAAAAAAGAAGATCAAACTTGACTAGATTAGGAATCGCTCGCACACGATGTTCCATTATTGGCCAAATATTTCGAGGAATATTATCTAATTCTGTTGAGATCTTCACTTGCACATGATGATTGGTATGTGAAGAAAGAAATTCAACGTTGATTTCGATTGATTGTACTGAGAAAGAATAAATCCTTTGTCAACATTGAATCAATGAGAATGTCTTGGCTTGATAGATGGCTAATACTCTCAAATAAACGTCGAAAAGGACATCAAAACAAAATTTTCAATCTCTACAAACAGGTTTTTTTGTTGAATCAAACAAGATTGATGTTGAAATCGATTGAACCCAACTTTAAATTAGTGAATGAGTGATGGACACTAGTGGTAAGAGAATTTTCGACAAAGTCACTTAATAATTTTTTTGTCCCATTTCATTGAAAAACTCTTTTTAAACAGAGAGATATATTGTGTATTCTGTGAACACATAATATATCTCTCTGTTCAAAAACAGTTAGTGATCACCTGTTCTGAAAAGATTAAAAGCATTTTAACAGTAGAAATTCTCCGCTTATGGGTTCAAGTTTACGTTTTCACTCATAATAAAATTTAATTTTAAATGTCATTTTTGTCGTTGACAACTTATGTGTGGTTTCCTCAATGGATAACAATAAAAAATTGTTTATCTACATTTTACTTTTATTTTTCACTAAAGTAGTAATCTTTTATTAGTACAAGGCTCGTTATATCATACAGTTGTAGAATAATTAATGACTTCGACTACTTTTCGTTGATAATCGTTCAACTGTCATCTAGATATAAGTATTTGAAACAATAAATAAAATCATAAGAATAAGACACTACTTGAAAACATGAAAATAAACTGAAAGGGACATAAACTTCTACAGAAGACATGGGATGAGAATCTATATAAATAATTTTCTTTTCTTCTTGTGATGATAAAGTAAATATCCGAAGTGTATTGAACATTAGTCGAAAGTTATTGTCACACCAATTTTCTTTGGTATGAGTATACCTTTCGCGTTGAATCCACCTGCATTGACTTCGAGACCACCATCACCAAAAGTAACATGTTGCATTAGTCTGACAGCGATTGCTTTCAGTTCTAATAGAGCTAAAACTTGTCCGATACATTGTCGATGACCACTTCCGAATGGAATCAATGCATATGGATGATGATCTTTGTCTTCACTTTGAAATCGTTCAGGATAGAATAGATCTGGATCGATCTTCCAATAGCGTTTATCTCGAGTTAAATTAAAGATATTAATCCAAATTTCATCGCCTTTGTGCAATTGAATGCCACTTGCCGGTAATCGATCGTCAATAGTTACACTACGTATAGTGGAAATTGAAGGTGGTGCAAAACGAAGTACTTCTTGAATAACACAATTCAAATATTCAAGAGATTCAAGTTGTTCAATAGAGAGACGGTGTTGTTTGTTATCACCTAGTTCAGCTTTAATTTTTGCTTGTACACGAGGATTTTTACTCATTAGATGAATAAACCATGCTAATGCAGCTGATGTTGTTTCGTAACTACCTACGAGAAACAAAAGCATTTCATCAAACACTTCATCATGCGATAATCCTAAATAAAAGAATAATAGTTTTTCAATATGAAAAAAGATAGTTTTAGCGAAATTAAAACATAAATTCACCTTTCTTTTTATCTGTCGGTTTTATCGTTTCCTTCTTTTCGTTCTCCTGTAATGAATTGATGAGTGATGCAATTAGATTAGTTCTTCTTTCACCAATCGATTCTTCTGTCTTTTTTTGTTCTTGTTCAACTATTCGATCAAAATATTTGCGAATAATAGATAATGCTTGCCGATATTGAGGACTGCATTTCAAGTAAATTCTGCCAATAATTGATGGCATGTAAAGAGCAAAGGAGACAACATTCCAAAAATTGAGTAATGACCTGGTCAACTGATTATTATTAATATAACCATCGTCGGTCAAGGTTTCTAGATCATAATCAAAACCAATGTAACCAAAGATTGCCAGTAACAACTCTTGACACTGTTTAATTATATCACAATAAATATAACTGGGATCATTAATCTTTGAATGCCATCGATCGAGCAACTTGTCGGTACAATCATAGATGATATCTAAATTGTTTGCAACTCTATTGCGACGAAAGAGAGGAAGAACAACATTTGCATGACGTTTGTACTCTTCTCCTAAGATAAAAATAAATAAATAAAGTAATACTTCTGTCTCGTTTCGATATACAATTTTAAATCATGGTAACATAGCAAAGTATTTGAAATCTAGCAATGATTTTGTGATGTGACCCTATTCTAAAGAAGAACAATCGAGACTATTTTAGTTGATATATAAATCCTTATTGACAGGTGTTGATATCAATCAGATTGAATAGAGGATATTCACGTGAATATTATGGACTACTTCAATAAATTCTCGTATGAAAGACAACTAGCACTTGTCACTATGACTTCCTTGATTTTTGACTGAATTTGATCTAATCATAATCTTTCATTGTTTGATGAATTCTATTTTGAGAACTGATACTGTACACCCGTGCTCATGACCGTTGAGAACCGAAATCAGTCAGTTAGAATTAGAATTTTGTGATATTTCGGAATATATATTCAAAATTATCTTTTGACATAAGTTTGGTCAACTATGAGAAAGTTTTTGAAAGTATCTAAGATGTTTTGTACACAATTGTATTCTGTTCAATTTTTGTATTTTAACCTAGATCCACGTAATGCAGAACGTGAAATTATTTTTAATGAATCAATTTTTTTAGAGAAGACATTGCCCTTCTAAATGTGCTGTTTATATTTTGCATTTTATCTTACACTAAACATTCAAAATATTTTGTATGATTAAAGAAGGAGTTTTTGAAAAATCAAGTTTATAGGAAATGAAATGCTCTACAATATAGACTAGTTAAGATCTTTCTGACGTTCAAATCACACGAACTAAGGATTGCGCAAAACTCTCTATTTTGCTTTGTACAAATACCATTTTTGGTCCTTTGAACAATTTTTTCATACTTGACCAAGCTTGCATCAAACGGGAACTCTGAAGATATTTTTCGAGAGTGCATAATATTTTGATTCTAACTGACCGATTTTCATTCTCAATAGTTGCTTCTAAGTAGTTCAAAAACTAGCAAACATTTTGTACCAAAACATTTGGACTATAGATTATTGAGATGTTTTCTGAAGCACATGCGTCGTAAACACTAACATCAGCGGCTAGTCGTTCGTTAACATGACTCATGGCCAGTGGCTCACATACTAAAGTCTACCTGACAAAACGGTCATCCTCTTATGTATATAGAATTTGTCCAGAAAAAACTTTTTCCCTCCTACAAAATTAGTGAGTTACCGATGACTGAGTTCCCAACTGAAAACTGAAAATACTAGAACTATGATGCAACTATCTATAGATACAATCAAAGACGTTCAATTATTTAACTAATAACGCTACAATAAATGATAGATTATACTATCTCTATAGCTGAAACATTTCAAGTGAAAATTCCTGAAAATTTCTACAAATTTACTCTCACTAGATTTCAAGATATTTTTTTCTCTATCTCAGAAAAAGCTCGAAAATGTTTGAAAATTTTAGCATTTATAGAGCAGATGTTGGACTAAAATTTTGCTAAATTGAAATTAGAGCTACATGTAATCAAAAGAGTTCGTCACTGGTATATAAAAATGCTCTTGAACAACTTCTATAAAGCTATTCAACTGCTTTGCTTCTTAGCTATATAAGTACTCTCACATAACCTCTTTCTAACAGTGAAAACTGCATTTCAATAGCTATTCTCATTCTCGAGTTATTCAAA
>CAJNOL010002985.1:10606-28378 GCA_905250125.1 Rotaria sordida | reverse complement strand
CTTTGTTGACTCCAAGAATGACCGTACTCATATTTTTTTCTGTTTGCTGACAGATAATATTTTTATGCTAGCAGCGAAAGCAAGAATGCGTCACGTGTACGGAAAATCTTGCAGGGTGTGGGTGTGTAAACCAACCATGATGTAATAACATTTCACCTCAGCAATGAGAATCTTCAAATGGTAGTCAATTGAAAAATAGATCGACCTGTTTCTTAACGAAAAGATAAGTTCAATTTGCTAATCTCAACTCTTGTTTTTTTTGCAATCGACTAAGTCGAAAATCAAATAAATATGCTTGAATTAAAATAATTTCAAAGAAATGCAGAGTTAATTTCGCCAACGTCTTTCGTGTTATTTATTAAAATATTAAAACACTCATCAGAGTTCTGCATAATATTTTCCTAAGCAAAAGTAAATAAAACAAACTTTCTAAGACAAAAGAAAAAACACCAAGAAATAAAAAAGGAAAAGAAAAATGGGAGCAAATTAAAAATTGATTAAGACTATTTTTGTTTCTTGTATTTTCTTATAAACAATCGAATATTAAGAGAATACTGTTGACGAATTACAATCCGGAAATAAAAATTTCGAGTAATGCATTAGTATGATTGTATCACTTCTCAATTGTTCTACTGTATAAATAATCATTAAATTGCAAATCAAAAATGATAATAGTATTTAGTCTGAATAAGTCATTATAAACGATTAAATTGATCAGAGATATTAAGTTGATTTTTCTATTAATAAAATGATTGTATTAATGTACTCTATGAGCTCAAACAGAGAGTATCAGCTGATGAAGTTTCCTTGTGAGTAAAATTTTTCAATGGGTCGATCTGAATTTCTTGGTCTGTCTGCAAAGGTGTTTTCTTGCGAGATTGACTCAAATGATAACTTATGAATAACAATGATCTTTTTCATTGAGAAAAGAATTTGTACAGATGAGAATCATGTTTCTCATTTTTTTTTCTTTATTAATCATTTACAGATAAAGATGAAATAAAAAGACTGATTTTCTGACCGTAATCGATTTCGAGTCTATCCCATGTATTCACTTCTACGAGATATTTTTTGTTGACTGAATCTTTAATATTGATGTTCGTTAAGAGTTACATATTGAGTGTTCAATTGACGAACTTTCAAACGTGTTTAGAAAAAGTGAATCGAACTAATGCTTTGCGATGAACTGGTCGGCAGATTTTTGAGATGTTAGTCTAGATCAAATGAATCGTGTGTCAAAAAGATAAACAGAGTTTGATATTGTTCGGACGCCTTTTCTATCTTTGAACTGATGAAAAATTGATTAGATGCTTTATTTGAATAAGGTATCAGATGAAAGAATTCTATTATTTGACTTATCTTTATCCAAATCGGATTCGATAAACTAAATTCAAATTCATTTTTCTGAATCCTTTGAGACACGATAAAGGTCACTCTTGATGAGAAAATCTTTCTGAGAATGACGAATTGCTAAAAAAGATTTGAAGTTTTGTGTTATAGCAGTGATTTCCTATGTCTCGGGAATAGTGTGTTTTGAGATTCATTAGAAAACCGAGAGACTTTTTCGAATTGAATTTATTCAAGAATCAGTGATTGTTACTTCGCACCAGAGATATGTTGGTTTGATCGAGTTTTTATTGATAAAATAGCGTGGGATAGAACAAATGATCTTGTTAGTATTGTGGTCAACGATCATTTATTAGATTAAGCAGAAGAGCAAATTTTTAAGAAATTAGTTCTACTGACAAACAATAATCGATATCATTTTCATTGGTTTGATTGAATTCATTCGTTTCTTGTGGTTAAAATAGATTTTTTTCTACTGTTGCGTGATTTAGAATTGATTAAAATCGATTTGTTTTCAAGAAAAATAATTCGAGTTTATGACAAATAAAATCAATTTTGTCAGATTTTCTTGGAACAATCTATTTGAATTTGATTTTTTTCTTGCAAACTTTCACGACTACGCTTTGCTTTTTTTGACACAATTTAAATAGCATTTCTGAGCTCCTACTTTTAAATCACGAGACTGACTGTGATTGTTTTCGTCAAATGTTTGATGTTCACTAAATTTGTTTTACTGTTGAAAGCTGATGTAACTGAACATCCGACTTTAATTTATCGTAAAGATCTATCTATACTGGAAATCATCAGATATCTAATTGCACACATTTGTCTAGTTCCCTGTTGGTGGCCATCCAGAATGATCATAGAACTACAATGTTCTCTAGAAAATTGATGACAAAGGCTGAGTCTCCATTTCAGAGTAAATAACTGGCGATCATGCGGCATAAATTCGAGGAACATTCTATGAAATAGACAAATCTAAATCCTCACAAAACTTTCCGAGTTATCACAAAAAACGATGTTTTTCGATGTGAAGGTGACCCACACTTTACATTCACTGAATTGAATGCATTTGCAAAATTCGAGAATCCAGATTGTTTGAACAAGACTTTCATCCTCTTTGTAAGACACTCTCTTACATGGTGTCTCCTTCTCCGCTCTCATTACTAATAGCTCTCTTGCTTTTCTTTTTCCTTTCAACATATTTAAGTTGTCTTTTTCTTTCTCCAGCAAGTTGAATCTAAATCGAAGAAAAGTGTTTTTGTTTGTTCTCTTTCAAATCAGCTTCCAATTTCAGAACTTCCTTTCAATATCAATGATTCAATGGCTTCAGTAATGGCCTATAGTACATAAGTCGATATCTATATCCTCTTGAGTTTTGTCTATGTTAAAGATGAAGCAATACAAGAATATCAGAAGAAATTGCTGTCAAGTTCGTTATCTGTGATGCACAATTTTCAAAAGATAGACGAATATTTTCGAGGATCACTATCTAATTTTATTCAAATATGAAAATAAGCTTTACAACAACATATAATTATAAGCTAATTTTATCTAGAATATTATAGTCTAGTTGTAGAGTAAATAGAAGTGAGAAGTTCTATTGATTAGCGGAGCGCAGCACGAAACTCAGTCATAGAGAAGTTGGGGTCAACCTTGCGACCTTTAGGCACTGCTGCTTCCTTGTGTCCCAAAACACGTGCAGTAGGCACACCATAAGCTGCTTGAAGAGCTTTAACACCACGTACATAGCTATTCCATTGAACTGGTGGCCAGTATCGATGTCCAGTATTATCCGATGGAGTACCAGTTCCTTCAGCTTCAATACCAATTGAATTCGAATTTCCGAAAATCGAATCATTAATCGTTTTGCCAGCGTGATAACAACGACCAGCTGCAATGACGTACCAAGTTCCTGAACGACCTAAACCGAGTTGTGCAAGAGGACCAGGAAGATCCTTACGACCATCTCTGACAACACCAAGTGAAGGATATTCACCTTTCGACGGACCAGCAGTATGATGAATTAGAATACTTTTCACTGAAGCCATTTTACCATGACCACGTGTCTTCCAGCCTGGTTGTTCGAGTACACGGAGACCAGCACGACGAAGAATGGCAGCCAAGTTCGTAAGCATTGTGTTGACTGGTTTGGGTTTACCGGATCCTAACTTACAACATTGAACATTAGAAGGACCAGGACAAATACCTGGTTGCGATTTTCCACCTTTTGCTGAACAGGTCTTGACATCCATGCATGTTGAACTAAATCAAATATAATTAGTTTCTGAGTATCAATGACATAGGATGCTTTACCAAGAGCAGCACTGGATTTGAGTAGGACCAGGGCAGAGACCTGCTTTAGAAGTTCCACCTTTAGCAGAACATACACTAGTAGCAATGCAAGCATTCTTGGACCAGCATTGTGCACTAGTGCTTCGTGCATGAATGACGACTAAACAAAACAGACTTGCTAGAAGACCGACGCTGAACATTATGAAAATATTGTTGATGATTGAAAATAGATCAGAAATTCGTGTACGATTTTGATCTAAACATATAACAAAAAAAAGTTTTATGAAATCGATTAAAGTCAGATTATTCCCATTTTTTTACATGGATATCCTTGTATCAGTTTTAATCTATTATTTTTCATAATTTTTTGAATTCCTCGTATTTAATAACCATGAAGTTGTCACTAAGCTAAAGTCCGACTAATGAAGTAAACTAGGAACTGCTATATAAATTTTTTCATAACTGAGATGGCACAATTATATTAGTAATCGATTAAAACTTATTTTCTTTAGCGGAATTGTAGTAAAGACCTTTCTATAAGAAACGTCCAGGTAAGGAGGATCCCTCAAAACTGAACAATTCTGGACAAAAGGAAGGAGTCAAACAGTTTTGGACGTTCGAACACTAACTATGAATGTTTTTCTTTTTTTTCACACAATTTTTTGTGCGATTGTTCAGATGGAGTACGGAAGTGAGCATATCGGTTTTCTTCTCCCTGACGATCAGTGTTCATGAAAAACAGAGATTTTGGAGTAGATTTTTTTAGAAAGTGTTTTTTATACTGGACGTCCAGGAAGAGAAGGGAGTCGATAAAACTTGACAAACCTGGACAGGCGGAAAAGGAGTCAACAAAAATTCGATTTAAACCTGAGCGTCTATTATAGATGGCCCTAATCGATTAGATCTTAAACGATTACTATGATTTCCTATGAAGAAATCGATTTTAATCAAATTTTTACCGTCTTTTTATATGAGGACTCGTTCGAATGACTAATTTCAACATAGACTGTAAACATCGTCCAAATTGTGATATTTTTAGAGATATTCAGTGTATTATCGGAAGAAATAGTCATGATATTATGATTAATATCTTGTTTATCATAATACAACGATGAAAAGAAAGGAAAAAAAATGACATCACTGACGAGCTATCTTTAGAGCAATTTTGCAATTTCACATGTAATCAAAGATGTCATCTAATGAACGATTTGTTATGTTTGTCATGCGTGTATTTTTCTCAATTGGGCCTCCTCTACATTCATTGAACAGGGTAAGTCAAATTACAAGATTCTTCTAGGAGATTTCCTTATTCGTACAAGCGATTTTTTTTCTGCACTTGTTCATATCATTAGATTTGACTTTAGCAACATGTGATTAAATGATTCATATTTTGATGATGTCAATAAATGTGAAGAAAAGTACAAAATCGTTCTAAAAATAATCCATAAGCGATGTCATGGTTTTTTCCCTTTCTTTGCTATATCGAAGTATAATAAACAAGGGATCAATAACAATAATATGACTAATTCTTTTGATATCACATCGAATAGCTCTAAAATCATGACAATTTCAACAACATGATTATGTACTGTACTCAAGCCCATGTCCTAAATCTTTATTTTGTCATATGAAATTCATAAAAAAAAGAATTTTAATATGTTCTAGGATAGATTAAAATTTTAATTTCCTCGCGAACATACGTATTTAAATTATTTTTTTAGAAAGATTTTATTGATAAAGAAACTTTGCTAAAACAATCCAAAGAAGGTGTACAAAAAGAAAATGTTTTCGTTCAACTGTATCTTAAAGATTATAATCTAGATTCAGATGCATGGTAATTATACTTTTTCTCTCATGAACAATACATAATTAAAATTTTATTTTTAAGAACATATGGTTTTACACTCGACAAACAAGTATATTTAATTATAGGAAACTATCATTTATTCATGCTGATTTGATATCGTGTACATTAATCAAACGGCCATTTTTTTTTAAAGATATTATTCATAATTTGTTTAGCAACAGTGCATACTAGAATTTTGAAATAAAAAGTTAATAGTAAAAATATTTAGGACAATTCAAAAGTAGTGTCAGTAGCTTTTTAATAAGCATGAAGAAATCTATCTAGTTTCTATCAAAAACTATCAGCTAAATAGGAATTTGTATTATCGTCACATATGATAGAATAAAATGTTTTAACGAAATTTTATCATTATTATTATTATTATATTAGTTGCAGAATGATGAAATACCATAGAAAAATAGAACATTGTTTTTATTATCACTGCATATAAAAAGGAAACTTTCTTCAAGCTTACTATATAGTATTAAAGTATTATTATCACTACTTTTCGATTGTCCTAAGTAAAACTCCTCATGTACTTTGTTATAGTTTCAGCAATAATACATCAAGTTGCTCATCTAATCCAATCGATACAATAGAAGTGGATGGTTGTGGATGCTTCATTTCTTTCTTCTTTTATACTAATGTTGAGCAAATTCCTTGTTTTCTTAATTTCGAATCAATTTAAATAATTTGTTTTTCGTTATTTCAATTATTAATTCAAAGATTATTTTTAATTATTTAATATCAATTAGATCAATTTATACTAAGGCTCGATGAAGATATGTTGGAATTAATCCAAAATCCATAATAACTGCTCTTCATATAGATAATAACTATTATTCTTTTGGATTATTTGAAACTAAATGATATTATATGATTTTAAAGAATAAAACGTTTTTGTTTTACTTGACAATTCCTGATTGAATTCATAGTAGATACGAAATTTGCTGAAAGTTTTTGTGTATAATGAATATTAATAATCGTTTTAGTTTTCAATGGAAAAGTTAGACTATTTGTTTGATTAATAAGAGAATGTTTTTGTAAGTTAAAATTAATATTACAAGAAACTTGCTAATTCTTTAAGACAAGATTTATACTCTCTAAAAAAAAACAACTTTCTCATGTTTAACATTTTGATTTCGAATGCATCTTATGAAGAACTCATATTTTAATAATTGAAAGTTTTCTTTAGAATTGCAATTTATAATTAATAACAATTTTAACAGATTCCTAAAGTTTTTGACCAAAAAACAAATGAGACTAATAAGTCGTTTATCATTTGAAACTAAGTTTTACCTAATTCTAAAGAATCAAATTAGATAAAATGAAATGAACAGAAGGAATTTGACAGTTCTTCATTCTGAACTTCTTTTAAATTGTCGTTCAATGTTGCAATAGTGTGATTGTAGTTGTTTGAAAGAAATTCATCGCATACAGATAAGAAGAACATAGAATATCTTACGGGAGAATTTGCTTGACAATTAGATTTTACTTTGTCATTAATGTGCTGAGTACAAGTAGAATTAGACGAGTTCTACCGAATGTGATACTTGTATACGATTTAATTTTAGAAAGATTCTCAATAGTAATAATCCTCAATGTACTTGAGTCCTTATTGTATTTGACAAAGTTATCGAATTTGTGCTTTGCTTACTTTCCAGATATACCTACTTGAATGCAAATTTTCGCATTTTACGCTGAAACTCTCTCTTTCCACTAATACGATTCATATACGTTGTTACCTTGAATAAAGAGTTTCAGAATTCGTATAGTCGAGCTACTATCATTTTGAATAGTAGTTGCTTTTCCAAGAATATTGCATCATAGAAGATGTGAGTAAATGATTGTCAGTTATTTTAAAATAATTGATGGATTTCAAACCTTGATCTAAGTGTTAATAAAATCAAATGGAAATTCGTTTGAAAGTCTAAGGTGAATGTATGATCATTAACTTTTCATCTTTGTTGAAATCCTTCGTCCTAAAATAAATGTCGAGATCATCTTCATATTTACATGTCTATTTTGTCTATTATTCGATTGTTAATATTTTTTTCAACGAGTCACATCCATAAATACTTGTAAATGAGCATGAGTATCGTCGTATGATACTATTTTGATATTTGATTGAAATAGGTTGTCTATAGATCAGTGTTGCTTCTCATTTCTTTTTCTCTTCTTCTGGTAGAGTCGATTTCACGTCCTTTATTTAAAAACTATCTATGAAAATATCATGTACACATATAGCTAATCTGTAAAAAGAAAGAGTATTATCGCATATGCATGAATGAATCAAGAGAGAGAATATCATGTTAGTGTCAGATAAAAAAAATTAACTGAAAAGTTTTTACATAAAGTAATAGAAAAAATATAGGGGAAGAAACTATCAGTTCTCCTTTAACCTGAAAAGTAAGTTCATCCTGTCGATCAAATGAATTAAACAAATATGTTCATTGTTTGGTAAAGTCAGATGCTTACACCTTTTTCAACTACAAGTTATTTCACAGTCTCTCTTTTAATCTTTGGAAAGTATTTTCCTCTAAAAAAAACTTATAATTTCGAGCAATATTCTACCAAATCATTCGTAACTATTGTCTATTATTAGAACGAATCAGTGATCATGCATCAAGCGAGATATTATCGGTAGATTTGTTTTGTTTTTGTTTATGATATGGATATATACAAAAAAGCTTAGATAAACATGAGAATTGGATATATAAATGGCGAACTAATTCGTGAAAAAAGCAAGAAAAATTGTAGAATAACACAAAACCAAGACAGTATATCTAGTACGCATGTCGGGCTTATTTTTCGATATAAAATTCAAAAAGTGACGTACTTTGTTTTCTGAGGTAATCATCTTCTTGAGCAGTCTACAGATAAAGGAAATGTTTATTCAATATTATTTAGTTGCCAGAGTAAATTTGCTCCTAACAATAAGACATCAAAAACAAGACAAAGTTTTCTTACATGAGGTAATATGGACTAAGAATATGTGTCCAAAATAAAATCCTATCTACAAATGCATTTCTAATGTCAATATCATCGATTTACCGAAGTAGCATTGTTTTTATCAAGTTATAAGAGTGACTCAATCTTGGAGTGCTATATTCAAATTCTCTTTATATATTTACAGTTCCCTGGTGTCTTCCTAAAAAAGAAAAAACGAATTTTCGCCACTGCTCGAAACGCTGCTATGGTAATTTAAGCGCTTTTTTGTGTCGCGTTACTCTTGTAGTACGTGCGACAACATGAGCTATTTCTGGCATGTGTGCTAGAAAAGTAAAATAAATTAAATAAGAATTCTGATTTCAACAATCCTAAGCATGTGGTTTTATTAGAATGAATCTGTAATTATAAAACCTTGTGAAAATTAATTGCTAATAAGAAGGGTATGGGTATTTATTTGGACGAGACTCACACACATACACACCCACATCCTACAATGTTAAGAAAAATTTCAAGAAATAATTTAATTAGGATCGAAAGAACGAGCGGGAATCTTGATTTTACATGTCAAGCTCACTTTTCTGAACTTAAGTGAAAGAATAGTGATATTCAATTTTTGATTAAATGTCAACCAGGAGCTACGCATAACAAATTATTTTTTCTGACATTCACAGTCAGTAAGATCAAAATGAAACAAATAAAAAGACATACAAACTTACATCTTTCAATTTACAAAACATTTTTTTCTTTCGAAGAGTAAAATTTAACTCCTGAATGATCACGTATACTGGAAAGACTACTATCTAATTGGCATGCATGACCTTAGCAATATTAAAGTTGATCATAGACATTCAGATCGAACCAATATGATTGTAAATGGCCTTTTGATACCAATCCAATATCAATGTTAAAATTTAATCTATCTATCATCTATTGATCATTTATCTCTTATTCTCATGAATTGTTCCTTTTTTAGAGTTTATTTTCGTTAACAAAGTCACATGGATTCCATAATGATATAAACATGCAATTTTCTTGTACGGTCAGCTCCACAGTCAGTTTTGATTCACGTTAGATTCATTACAAATGACAATACAGCATGATTTCTTTGTTAGTGCCGATCATGACACTTGCCTCGTATTTTTTTTTCTAAAGTTTATATTTCAATTATCAAAATATAATTGACAAACAGAGAATAATTCAAAGAAAAAGCATTGCCTCTGTTGTTAATAAAAGATAGAAAAAATAATGTTTTAAGAATGAAATTATATTGAATGTGTTGTTGTTGACATAACATCAAAACGACGAATAGAATAACCATTCCGAATATTTCTTAAACGAAGTGTAATTATTGATGGAACAATTGTTGGATTTATATTAAATTGAAATGATGGTGTTGGTTGAAATACTGCCGTATTTCCTGTTGTTAGGTATACCAAATATCATTGATATTGAACTTTGACGAATTTGATCAATAGCTTTTAATTTTGATGATGGTCGTAGAAGTTGTGCAACCGGTGATGATGAATTAAACATTGCTGTTGTATCCATTAATGTTTCTTGTCTCATATCCTCTAGTAAATTCCATGAACCATACGTTGTTATCTGAGCTGCTCCAGTAACCCACCAATTCAATGGTTGAAATCCATATCGATACCAACCATTTAAAAACGATACACACAAATTAATCATACGATTATCACGTGTAGCATTACTTTTTGCTGATAATGAACAACCTTCACAACCTGCAGCTGTATCTAGACCTCCTTCATAATCATGAACAGCTAATCCATACCAAGTAGCATAAACAGCATGTACACCAACTGGTACTCGTTGACTTCAACCTCGTTCAGGTAAAAATGTTTGTATACTAGAATTAAGTCATTCAATAACTTGATCTGTTATTAAATTTGACCATGTTTTGTATTGTGATAAATCAAAATAAGGAGCAATAGCAATATCATGAAGAAATGTTGATGGTGGACCATAAAGTTTATTTAAATAATCTAAACCTTGTATAATTATAGTTGGATTTACACATTGATCAGCTAAAATTGGTCGAATTCGTTTCCATGAACCAACATTTTCTTGACCAAATACAATTTTAAATAGATCAGATATACGTTTAATTTGTGATGCTGTTCATCGAAATGCCCAATACCAATAATTAGTACTATTATCATAAGCTAATCGTAATAGATCATCTTGATTCAAAACAGAATCATTTGCAGCTTTAAGATTTGTTGTAGCTTGTGCAAATATAAAATTCCATAATTCATTTGAAAATTCAACATAAATATTAATTGTTGGATTTAATTGATTTAACATTAATTGTACTACATTTAATACATAATCATCTGTCGCTCCATATGGGATATTTATCCAAATATCAACATTTGAATTGAGTTGATTTGCAATAAATGGAATTGTTTTCCATGGATTGCGTTTAGGTGGTGTATATTGTAGCCAATTCAATGGGGTCGTTTCATTCCAATTAACCTCTAGATTAGTATTTCTGCTAGTCCAATCCATAAAACGTATGATACTAAAACGTGATAAATGTGTTTACATTAAATTGGTAATATTTGATTTCGATGCTAAATCATAACCAGGTTGTAATACGCTTATATTTTGCAAACCAGGACCACTTGTATTGATGAAACTAAGCATTATTTGTGTTGCGCCTTGTGGTATAATTACTGAAGCCGATAGAGTATTTGTTGAGGCATTATACATTTTATTTGCAATACGTCCTGCTGATGAACCACCATATACAGTCACTTGAGCGTTACCTTGAGCATTTAATAAATATGTTCCACCCATACCAATAGCAGCTGTAGATAATACCATTCCAAAATCTCTTGTAGGCCATCCAGTTGTTGGATCAAATGTTGCATCTCTATCCCAAGGACTAGATGGACTACCTCATACACGAGATTGTCTTACTCGATTAACATATTGTAGACTACGAGTCCAATCACGTACACCATCCAAATTACCACCAATAGCAATATATGCACTAATATTTGCTATTGAAATCAGTATTGAAATAATGATACGCCAATGCATTCCTAGATGGTCTAAAATAAATCAAAAAAAAATTTCTGATGATATTTTTATTCAAGTGGTAGACAAGAAATTCGATTGTTCAAGCGTGGCGAAGAAGTAATCATTTTTCTAATCTATAGATTCAAATGACATTTTAATTTTGTCTTAAACAAAACTTACTAGTGACTAACTGGTTTTGAAACTAAATAAACTGCACAAAAAGAATGAAAAATTACGTATTGTTGATTTATACACCTTCTTATGGGGTCACAAATTGCATTCAGTGTATCATTCTTCTCAATCGAAAAACAACATTGAAATAAATAAACTTACATGTTGTTGTTATTAGAATAAAAAAGAAAAAGGTATACTTTATATAATTTGTATTTTACGTAGGATGAATATGATATGCATTGGTAGCAAATATTGACATGAAATGCACGGCTTTTTGACCATTCACCTTTGTCAAACAAAACAAGTAATTAATGACTACATGTTTTTTTCCAATATAATAACATTCACATTGTCTCTCCCTTCTCCACTGTTATTATGATATCAAGGGAAAAAAAAAATTATTTTTTCTTTCATATAAATTATTATTAGCATGGTAAATAAAATATATTTTATGTTCTACTGGTACAACCTTATATTTCTCATCAAGTTTGACACAATATTATTTTTTGAACTTAAACACAAGTAGCGCTCATCCTGCGGATTCGCTGACCCTTTTCTGAAAAAATAGTACTTCATTGTGAATTAAAAAGAATTTTATTCTGAAAAAGTCACTTCTGAATTATAATTGATCTCAATTATCAATGGTTGAGCTTATCACTTGCTTCGAAAAGATTGTATAGATATTAGACGAATCAGATCTCATACAACGTGCATTTGTTAAGGCTTTATGTTTTCATTGTTTATATCTATCAATAATCATGTTAATTGATATTTTCCGTACAAGTAACTCATTTACGTAGTATAAGGTTAGAAGTCATCGTCAATTATTAATACGTGTAGTACAACGTTCGATAAAGAAGTGGTCTCCCTTTCGTAGTTAATGTTCATTGATGTCGAATCTTTCTTTGTTCAATCCTCAAGGTTTATTCATCCATCTGAGTTAATCAAGTACAAATCAATAATAAAAACATTAATGTCTGTCAAGCGAGAGACGATCCCATGCCTCAACCTTGAAAGTGCTTCGAAACTTACAACCGGTAACGTTATGTTTTGGATATAACGAAAAAAGCTTTTCTATGATTTCTATTTTTTTTTATTTGATACTAGTAAGTAAAGGAAGTTATTAGTGGAAACAATTATCTCTATTCATAATGCATAATATATATAAACAAAAAAGTTCACAAAAAAAAGTCTACAATACATTTCTGAAAAGATATCAACTAACACTACAAACACTAAAAAAGTTCCATCCAAATCTTTTCTGCTTCATACTTATTCTTGAAATTCCAAGTCAATCAAAACGGATATCGTTTACGGTCCGTTTTTCGCCAGTAAACGGTTAAAAACGGCAACTGTACGGCAGTAAACGGACCACATTGTTTGACACGGAATGTTAATAAACGCCAAATTGTGAATGTCATTTCCTTCTTATTTTTCCTGTTTTTTAAATATACAAGTAATTTCAAATCTGCTCGTTCACATAAAAACACTGTTCGCACTGTTTGAACATGTCAACTTTTTGATAACAATCCATTCCTGTTTCTGAGAAATTGAATAATAATCATTTGGTAAAAGAATTCTAAAACGTAGAATATATTTTTCGATAATGCATACCTGCTCACTTGATGACTATATTTTTCAAACACTTAATTTTGCTATTTTTGACTGATATTTTTCTTCAGTTTTATTTTAACATTTTTTCTCATCTATTTGACTAATTAATCGTATCTCTGATGAACCCCAAAAGGGAACATGCATTAATTGAGAGCATTTTAAGACAATTTTTCACAATGGCATTTTACATTTACGAGTCACGATGTGTCTAATATCGTGCGAAGATTTGCTAGAATAATGTTTTGATAATTACATCTGTTAGCTGGATAATGAGTGAGCTTCTATTTTATTCTGTAATTTTATCTCTTTGTCCGTTCGCACAGTTATGCATACATATATATCTCGAAGAAAAGAAAGAGAAGAAAGGATAACAAAGAATAACGAACAACAGTAATATAGAGAAAGATAGAAAAGATGATCGAGGGTTTGCTCGCTAACAACATTTAAGAACAAGAATGTCATATATAATTTGTCTTTTATAAGCACGCATAAAAACAAAATGGAAGTATATTTGTTGCGTTTAGTTTGACATGTACACATGTATAAATATTCAGTTGTTATTGTTAAGATCCTAATAAATATCTGAGCAAACTCTTTAATTAGTTGGTGGGAGCGGCGCTGGCCTCTTTTTTGTTTTTGGTTGAGACGATGGAGAAAGAGCAAGAGGAACTAAATTGACCGGTGGAAGCGGAGCTGGTCCCTTTTTTGTTTTTTGCTGAGAAGATGCAGAAGAAGCAATAGAAATTACATTGAATGGTGGTGGCGGTGCTGGCCTCTTTTTTGTTGTTGATTGGGACGATGAATAAGAAGCAAGAGGAACTAAATTGAATGGTAGTGGTATATCAGTATCTTTTAATAGTGCTTCTTCAGGAGGAGCTGATGTTGGTGGACTTTGATTATCATCTTCTTGAATATCCAATCCAGGGCTAAGATCGTCACAAACTCTATTCATCCAAGGCATTGAGCCTAATTTAATTAATGTAATCCAACAACCACCGTGTTGATACTAAAACGAAGTGTTTTTGTTTTATTTGTTCAAACAAATTTTTTAAACCTTAATTGAACAACGTTCAGGTTGAATTTTTCCGAATAATCGTGCAATTGATATTGAATATAATTTTGTTTGAACATTTATCGCAAATATAAATGATCTAAATTTTCTTTTCAGGAACATTTTCTCTGTTTTATAACACTTATTGATTTTGAAAATCGAGCACTTTTACATGTCCATTTGAGGGAATAAATTTAAAAAAATTTAGAAATGATCTTTTTACTTTTAACTCTGGGATACTTAGATATATAAATACTTTATATGAACCTTCTTCTTGCACGAAAACTAGAAAAAAAAATTTTAATTTTAATTCTGCAATTCATTGAATACATACACCTTGGTACAATAGGTTTTGTTGTATCACCAGTTGCATTCATTATAGTTTATTTTAAATGATGAATAATAGCGATATGATATTGAAAAAGTACTCGATCCGATAATAGCTGAAAAGACGACATGAATAGAATATAGTACTACTCTTTATTGATCACTCATTTTTATCTTTATCTGTCAGAACGAACAAAGTTGCTTAATCGGTATATAGATCAAACAATTAGATTTTACTTGAATTAATGCAGATCGTTGATAAATATTCGATGAATTATGATGATGATCGGTTACAATCTTAAACTACTTTTTTTATGAATGAGGAACGTAATGTTACGATTCACATTTTAATCATATAAATTATAGTTGAATGACCTAATGGTCGAAATATATGATTAAAAATGACCTTTACATTGGAATAATGATATTCCATTTATTGAGAAACAAACCTTCCAAAGATTATAACTTAATTGAGTTAGAACTTTTCTACTAAAGTTGCCTGCATTGCATGTGAGTACAAAAGCGTTTTCTAGTACACTATAGTTACTATCTCGATCGACAAAAATCGATCTCTCATGTATGATATATTGATCTAAAATAATTCTGAAAACCGTGATTAAATATAGGCGTGTTAAGTGATTAATGCATGAATATTAGAAATAAAAATTGAACTATTGAATAACAGAATAAAAAAACGAACTAGCAAAAATTTTAAACCTAGTTTTACAAACATTTAACATAAGAAATGGACGTTTGAGCTGTACAATAGAAAAAAAACCTTCCAATATATACATTTAACTACGAATAATAGATAGATATTAACAAACTTCTACAAACATTTGATGAGAAATACACACTTGAGTTAGAGTATGAAAAAACCAAATCTTCTGTATTGCGATCATTAGATTTGTCTAAATTAACCGTATAATGTATTTTGAGAAAAAAATTCATGGAAATAGGAGATTGTGTTGCTATATGAATGAGTATTGTCACAGTCACTATTTAGCTAGCTAAAAATTGTTAGATAATATTTTGACGGCATATCATAGTCTAGAAAAAGAATAATTCTTTTTTCTCCATTTTTTTAAATTGATTTTTTACGTACTATTTCGGTTGATGGTTAGAAACTTCGTTTGCGTCGAAAGCAATAATATACTAAACCAGCACTCAGTCCGAAGAGGATCCAGCTAAAACTTAACATACTATAAGGCCACATGCGTGTAGAAAAAGAGGTCTGAAGAGTGGAAACAGCATTTGTTTCACGTATAAAGTCCCTCACAATGTTATTTAGTTGGTCGATCATATTACTCTTAAACCATGTCATATTTTCAGTGATATGTCGATGGACATTCATAACAGAAATATTTTTAACAAGCACGCCTTTATTGTACAAAATAACGAGTGAAGACCTGTTTGAAGTTATAGGACGGCCTACTAAACTGAAGCCAGGACACGGAACTGTATAACCTTCAGTTACATTTATAAGAGCAACAGGTGGAAGTATTATTTCTTCATTCTTCCTCCAGATATGTTGCATGGAACTGACATATTCAATCTTTGAAATTTTCATACAATGCATTGGTCCAGGTGACGAAGTAATCCAAAAGTTATCTCTTAATTGTTGAACAAAATATTTGGTAGTAGGGACTGGTATTGTTTGACATCTGGATAGCGGAAGCCTTTCTATGATTTGATCGAAGAAAGTATCTTTTGAGATCGTACGGATAGGTGGAGTATCACGGCATGTTGTCATCAGTTGAAGATTGCATCTAGATTCTTCAGGATTATCCCATTCCATAGTGGTATTATCTGTTGGATTAATTGCCCAATATCGAGGCATTTGAGCGAGTTGGATTGTTTTATTGTCATGAAAGAAGGGAATCGTCAGTAATTTGTACGTGTAGAAGGGCATTTGATCCTGTCGTGGAACGGCGAAAAAATTAGTAATGACGAGACGACCGATTTCTTGTGAATTCTTGGTTGTATATTGTGATCTGGGGATGAAGTCTACCTACTGACGAACGAGAAGATTAGCAATGATTTGAGCAAGGGGGATTGATCCATGGTAATGATGAAATGTTAGGCTTCCTTCTTTAGCAACATCATATACCACTTTACGTAGGTCGTCTGGCAACAAAAAATCTAGGTTGAGTTCGTTACGAAAGATTTTAGTCATTGCTAAGTAAAGGAAGGATTGTTGAAATTGAGCATGTAACTGTTCAAAACCAATTTCCAAAGTATTGATAGCTGCGGCGTGTGAGTCTAAGATAGGTATCATTGCATCGATAGCTTTCTGTGTCTTTTGAAGCTCATCTGTAAATTCTATTTGCTTCGACATAATTTTTACTAAGTATGCCTGATATATGTACATAGTGTGAGAGAATTTTGATAGAGTGTTTTCCACGACCGCTACTTGTTCTTGAAGACTTGCAATTTGCATAGAATTTGCTACAAATATACCGAGACTGGCCATTCCAACACCCTAACCGATAATGTCGACGAAGCGTTTATTCATTTTTCTGGTAATATTGCAGGAGGGAACATTTTGTGCAGCTGCTAATTGTAGAACGTGGCATGTAGCTGTTGTCATCGGAAAAACCGCTGAATTATGAATGATTGTTTCAGATGGTGTGTACAAACCGATATAGTCAAAGAAAAGACCTGTCTCGGGATGTGCAGTTGTAGTCTTTTTTGAAAAGGTATCATTCAAGTACGCGTGAAGATGTAGAACGAGTAGAATAAGAAGAAGCGGGATGACTATGATGCAGTATTTCATGACCGATGTTGAATTATGTATTTGTGATGTTCGTAGCTAATTTTGTTTTGATTAACACTATTTATATAAGAGAGTGAAGATGATTGCTTAGAATATCTACAATAAATGAGCGAAAGAAGAAGTAATGAACGAGATGAAAAATACAAGAGAGATTTTGATACAAAAGGAAGAGATAGATGCTGGTTGGTTAGAGCTTTGTTTTCTTTATATGTATAAAGAAAGAGGGTATGGGTGTAGGATGTCGGTTAGATAAAAACCGAAGTCACATCCACACATACCTGCATCCATACCCACACCTCCACCCGCACACACCTACACCCACACCCCCACCCGCACACACCTACA
>CAJNOL010002985.1:0-10596 GCA_905250125.1 Rotaria sordida | reverse complement strand
CCACCCGCACACACCTACACCCACACCCCCACCCGCACACACCTACACCCACACCCCCACCCGCACACACCTACACCCACACCCCCACCCGCACACACCTACACCCACACCCCCACCCGCACACACCTACACCCACACCCCCACCCGCACACACCTACACCCACACCCCCACCCGCACACACCTACACCCACACCCACACACACTTACACTCGCATCCGCACCCGCACCCACACACACCTACACCCACACCCACACACACCCGTACCCGCACCCGCACCCGCACCCGCACACACCTACACCCACACCCACACCCACACCCACACCCCAACATGTGTAAGCAGCTCATATTGATACGAAAAAGTTCTACTACTTACAACTATCATCATATGTATTATAACTAATTGATCAAAATTAAATTATCAGTTTAATGTATACTTCTCTATTATCATAAAATCTATCTAACATTCAGATACGAATACATCACTAAGCTTTCATTATATCTACACATACTTTGCCAAATGAACAGCAACTCTATATCAACACATACTGTTACAATTCTCATATTAAAATGGTATCAAAATCATTGACTTGAAAACACCTAAACATTAAAGGATTCTGAATTGAACCCATACCTAAAGCTTTTAATAAAAATGATAATTATCAAAGTACATAACCCTTTCTATAACAACATGATAAAGCTTACCGCTTACCAATACATACATCCATTTCCAAAAAACATAATTGCTAGCTACATCACAACCAGACAATTATAAAACTATACAACAAACGACACTTTAGATATTAATATTGGACACACCAAACTATGAACATAATTACACAAAAAGTTTTGCATAACTCATTCAACTATAACTCTTCCAAGACTCCTGTGATTCTCTCGATCACAGTAGATCGCTGAAAGCTAAAATATCACTTACACTGATCAATGTTTATATTGCAAACATCTTTCAAATATATTGGCGCATTTGTTTTTAAATTTTAAATTAATTTTTTATTTATATTTCGGCTTTATCGATTGCTGAAAAGCAAGAGTTAGGATCAGCAGATTGATTTTGTATTTATTTGGAATACAAATTGATCTGTTATATCGATTGAATCACCCTCGCCCTGTCATTCTGGACTTCCCCAATTTCCTTTTTAGCCAAAATATTTACGGCTGTTGTCGTAGCATTTTTCGGAACTTCGATAGCGGCAGTTTCATATCTTCCAATTTCATTTCCGTTGCCATCGTACTTGATTTTTGCACAACGGCAAGACATTGCTGCTTGTGGATAATAAGGATATCCTGTCTGCATATTGAACTCGGCTGAGGATTCTATATTGAAATGCAGTCCAATAGCTGTCCCTGAATAAACGTCAGTAGGTGAAGCTGTCCAAACTCCTGAGAGAGTAAATCTTAATCTAAGAGGCCCGTCAGCTGTAATCATGGTTAGATCTTTCCCTCCTTCAAAGCCTCGAATCCCATTATTTGGATAACTGCCGATTTTATATCTGCTATTGTTGAAAACAAACCCAAATCTGGTGGCAGGATAGTTAGAAATTGAAGATCGGCTTCCCGGATAGAATTTGTTTGCAGGTGAATAAGCATCTCTTTTAGCGTGGTATACACTTGAAGGTGCTAATCCGTATTGTCCTGTACCTGAAGTCTGATAACCATTATAATACCAAGGATTGTTTCCGTGAGATAATGGCCAGTAAGAATAGAAATTGCTTAACTTAGGCAGTGTAGAGTGCATGTTTGCATAGAAAGCATCAGGTATTCTCCATCCTTCAGGACATGGGTCAAAAGGTGATTTTTCTGTACCGTGTCCCCATCTATCTGTAAACTGGCCATTTTCATCAGATACCCAATCTCGTACTTTTTTAAACTGGTTTGTTTCCGTAGAAGTATTTTGGTATAAGAAGTATAGCGGATTGTTTACGGAATACATCAATACTTTCTTAATTTTATCCTTCTTAGAATCTGTAGACGAGAACACTGAAGAATAATCTGTTGAGAATTCTTTAGAGTAATTGGCCGTATAATTAGTGTTGTCAATAGCTCCTGAATAAGGAATTACCCCATTACTGCTCGGCCCGCTTTGCATACGGATTGTATATCTGTTCAAGTTTTTATAAATGTTTCCTTGGCTGCCTACTGCTGTTCCAAAATCATAATGGCCTCCAGCATTGAAGAAAACAGGTAGAGGATCCTTTCTTCCCCATTGGAAATGCAGGCCTCCACTTTTACTGATCTGAGGAACATAGCTATAGATTGATGATGCACTACCGCTTGCAGCCTCTTCTGGGAATATCATTAAAGCTCCCAGATCTCTGTCCATAAAGGTGGTTTTCAACGGAGCTCCAATACTTTTCACAGGATTTACAAATGCTGAATTGGCAACATTTACAATGCCTCCGTTTGCTGAGGTTTCAGTTTCATAATCTAGTGATCCTACAACTGTTTCGGGAGCCCAGATATGCCAGCTCCAAATAATAGGATCTTGCATTTTGCCGTTTGCCCACTGGCCGGAGTTTCCTACATGGAAAGCGACAACAGCATTACCAAATTGATTTTCATTTAAAGTAATTCTAAGTTTAGCTGTTTCTTTAGTTCCATCTATGATCTCCATATTTAGTATCAGACCTGTATTGGTAGTCCATACTACAGAGCCTGATTTAATATTTCCTTGAGGATATTCCTCTGTTGTACTTAGATGTAATTTATACATTGCATACGCCTTACGTAAAGGAATATCAATAACGCGGTCTTTATCTGCCGGACTTGCTGTTGTCACTGAGCTGTTAGTATATTCTACATAGCTGTTCGGATATTTTGCCCAGTTTTTCAAAGTTGCTAATGGATATTCTTCATTTGGTGTGCTGATGAATTTCGTTTCAAAAACAGCAGGCATATAAGCGTTATTAGGATCCTTAATACATCTTATCCCAGCTGTTTCATGAGTATTGCCGTCATGAGAAAGGGAATTCATTGTGTACCATCCGAAATTATTTGCTGTTTCTTTTACGTTCGCAGGATCTGAAATATATACTAAACCTCTTGGTCCATACCAAGGCCCGCCTCCGGATGCTCCCACCGAGAATGTAGATGAGCTCAATGCGCCGTCTGCCGAACCGTCCTGATATATGATCTTAGGTGTAACCAATCCGGATGTTGTTACGCTATTAATAGTTACATAATTAGGATAATATTCATAGTTTCCATTGATAGGAATCAACCCTAAGTTACGGCCAGAAACTCCTGTGAAATCGTAACCCAATCCAGGATATATCTTTATTCCTGGGAATCTAGTACTTGAAGTTGCCGGATTAGATGTGAAAGTATCTACATCATTAGCCCCGCCAATTCTTCCCCAAGGGGAAGCATTATTGTCATTATTAGGGCTGCCGACATTGTCATAATATGATGGAGTTCTCCAGTTGCACGGACAAGGGTCATAAGATGATTTCATTGCGTAACGCTTACTTTCTTCTGCTAGTGCATGATTATTTAAGTCACTTATTTTGCCTCCCCGTGTATCTCCCCAAAGATCCCAGGCAACATTTTTTGAAGGATCTGTGCTGAATTCGTTTCTGTATTTCTGCTTAGAGAACCATGTTGTACGTCTTTGGTGATACCATGTATTGGCACTGATTTGAACAAACATATCTTCTTCATTATTATTCATCGTCTCATTATATTTTTTAACATAAAGCGGCGGAATGATCATGTGAATTGGATTTTGAACAGAATAACGAATATTTCCATTTGGCATATCAAATCCTGTATTGTCTTGCGGATATAAGTTTCCTCTATATTTTACAGGCAATGCGGAAGTAGATCCTGTGGTATAAACGGCTCCTACATTTCTTATGTTTCCAACTTCTCCTGAAATCTCATACATTGTGCCATCTTTGTGTGTAAGAGCAGGGAAAGGGTCTTTTCTTCCCCATTGGTATTGTAATCCCTGAGATTTATGCCAGTCGTTACCCAGGAAGTTCGCGCTTGTTGCTCCAAGGTTTCTGTCCATCCATTTCCAATTTGTCACAGGGAGTCCGTTTTTATCTTCTTCGAAACCAAGATGATAGGTGCTTCCGTTTATAGTTGGGTCATCTGTTGCCCAAACATGCCATGTCCAATAAACTTTATCGTTTACTCTATATGAAACTACTGCGTTTCCTTCTTTAAGTTTATTAACTAAAATTTTAATTTTAGCATTTTCACCTGTTCCTTCTAAAGCTACAGACTTAATTAGTCCTGGCTCGTCTTCCCAATATAATCCTGCTTTAGCTGTTCCTGATGGAATAGGAGTGTAATTTCCATTATCATCTTTCATGAACTCACCACCTTTAGACCACATTTCATAGGCTTTTTTTACAGGAATGTAAAGACCGTCAACTTCGCTGCCGTTTTTATCTTTCCCTGTGAAAATATAGCTGTTCGGTGCTTTTGTCCAATCTACTACAACGTAATCTGAAACAGCTCCAGGATTTGCTGCAAAACATCCGGACGCACATTCGGAAGTATCATCATACGCTGCAGAGTTTCCAAAAATACCGGTATATTTAATGAATTTAGAAATTTCTTTTTCAATATCTTCCATTGACCGGATAGATGGATAGCCGGGAGTAAAATTTACGAAGTCGTTTCGCAATGCGCCCATACCATATAATGTCATTTCAAAAGTATTTGAAATGATAAGGTTTTCTGATCCCGGTCCTCTGCGGCCGCCACTCTGATCATTACCGTATCCAAAAAATAATGGCCCATAATTGCTTGATCCTGTCAGATTTATAAAAGTTCCATCGCTTTTATAAACTCTGAAGCCTGTGGTCATACTCGATACGAATACTACAGGTTCCTGATCGCTGATAAAGCCTGATAATTTTTCATTTATAGTGTTATATAAATTGAAATATCTGCTCTGGAGGCTGTTAGGATTTTTAAAGTTATGATATCCGGGACCGTTTGGGTCACCAGGCCACTGGCTGAATTTTATACAAAATCCGTTTACTGAAAATTTTCCTGCAAACATATATACAGGATCTTCATAGCTGTATAAATACGGACTCGGATGTCCTGGGCCGACATTGTAAATAAATTCAGGAGTTGAGCCTAATGTATCACTTATTGCTCCCTGATTTACCATTTTTATGGATTTTGCACCATTGGCGTCGGTGAATAATGCTGCAGGATTTTTAGGAGAAAAAATAATATTGTCTTTCTTGTTATCCAATGAAAAGCCTGTATTGAGTCTATTCCAGGAATGTGCAGAAGTTACCCTGTCCTTAACTCCTGTAACCAGCCCGTTTGTATCAATAATTAAAGTTCCTTCCTTTTTAGGAGTCAATAATATTGTATATTCATTTTCATCCAGATCACAATTAGCTGCTGTATAATCACCGAGCTTGTAATGACTGATGGTTTTGTCCCAAACGACACTGTTGAAGTTTGTAAGGCCGGTATCAGAGCTTAGTTCGACCTTTACATTGTAAGAACTTAAGGCAGATGCGGGTAGTTCAAATGCAGCTCTTACATTTTCATTGTATTGATTGTAAGAATAGAGTGTCTTACACCAGCCTGTTATCCTATTTCCTTGGCCATCCTGATACTTGACTGAGAGCTTTACATGGTCATCCGTGAATGGTTTTGTGAGTTTTCCTTCCATCACAACCAATCCTTTCTGATTCACGTTCTGCTGGATAACAATTTGTGGATCGAGAACATAGACATAAGGATTCGCAACTTTACCCGTTTTTTTGTTCATTGCTTTTCCCCCGTAATCGTGGACGACAAATGTCCTGGAAGCAGCATGAACGGGCGTAACACAAAGTATTGCAGTCAAAATCTTCAAAACAGATTTTTTCTGGCATCCCACCGACACTTTGTAAAAAAAGAGGAAAAAAGAGGCTTAGCATTCTTGAAAAAAAGAGGATTTTTAATAGAAAAGAGGAAAAAAAAGAGGTTTACACTTTTCGTCCGAAGAAAACTAAAAACCACCGGCGCAATAGTACTATAGATCCGACAAAACTCGTATATTATCAATATAGGTTGAATATGACTTGAAAGAGAAAAACAGAAACCAAACCTCCAAATTGTTCACAGAGATTTTTGTGCAACTGCTTATGTAAGTATTAGAAAATGGGAAAACATTAGAAAAATAGTCTATTCTATTTGGGTAGTATCTGACTATAATATTACTATCTGATTAAGTAGGTACATAGAAATAGAAACGATCAGAATTCATTAAATGTTCTTTTTTGCTTTTTGTTCCTTTTTCGGATGGCTGCGCATGTGAGAAAGGTTTTTTCCGTTTTTTTCAATTTTCGGCAATTCTTCCATGATTTTGATCATTTTTCGCAAGTCGGTTTTACTTTTCCGTTTCTCAACGTAAATTAATACATTTGTTGCAAAGGTATCCAGACAGTAGTGTAACGATATCACCAGCTATAAATCCCCTTCATACGACCATTCTGACCTTTTCCGTGCATATCTCGCCTCCGCATGCATTGGCACTCTTTCGGTTTTGTCCTTGCTTTGACGTTTGGCTTCTCGTGGTGTTTTGTCCTTAGAAACAAGATAACGCGACGCAAACGTCGCTAACCTTCTACTGAAAGGATGTGATTTCGTTGAAAATATGCATTGGCTAATCGCCTATATCGAAAAACTCCTCATTGGCTGGCCTTCGGCTTCGCGAAACTCCATTGAGTAACTACCTATATCGGAAAAGCCTTGATTAGCTGGAGTCCCGCAGCACGACATCTCCTTGCTTAATCGCCCATACAGCAAAACCTCTGATGCCTCGATTTCGGCTTCGCAAAATCTCATTGGCTAAGAGCCCATATGAAAAAAATTCTGATTGGCTCGATTTCGCCTCCGCGGAATCCCATTGACTTAGAGCCCATATCGGAAAACCTCTGACAGGTTCGATTCCGGCTTTGCCAAATCCCATTGGTTAAGAGTCCATATACGAAAAACTCTGATTGGCTCGATTTCGTCTCCGCAAAATCCCATTGACCAAGAGCCTATAGGGGGAAACCTCTGATTGGTTGAATTTCGGCTTCGCCAAATCTCATTGGCTAAGAGTACATACCGGAAAAATTCTGATTGGTTCGATTTCAGCTTCACGAAATCCTATCGGCTAAGAGCCCATATCGAAAAACCTCTGATTGGCTCGATTTCGGCTTCGTTAAATCCTATTGGCTCTCGTTCTATGTCGAAAAACTTCTGATTGGCTCGATTTCCGCTTCGCGAAATCCTATTGGCTAAGAGCCCAAATCGAAATACCACTGATTGGCTCAATTTCAGCTTCGCGAAATCCCATTGGCTAAGAGCCCAAATCGGAAAGCCTCTGATTGGGTTGATTTCAGCTTCACGAAATCCTTTTGGCTAAGAGCCCATATCGAAAAACCTCTGACTGGCTCGATTTCGGCGTCGCAAAATCTTATTGACTCTCGCTCTATGTCGAAAAACTTCTGATTGGCTCGATTTCGACTTCACGAAGTCCCATTGGCTAGTGGTGCAAATCGAAAAACTTTTGACTGGCTCGATTTCGGCGTCACGAAATCCTATTAGCTCTCGCCCTATATCGAAAAATTTCTGATTGGCTCGATTTTGGCTTCGCCAAATGTCATTGGCTTCAAGTCAACACCGAAAAATCCTGATTTGTACCGTGGCAGTCAATTGTTGTCGATATTTTGAGGCGGAATCTTCTCAGGGTTAAACAAACATTTTTTTTGTTCTGTGCGAACGAACGAACTTACGAACGAACGAACTTACAAACGAATGAACTTACGAACATACGAAACTTGCTCAGTGTATGACCCTCCTTTCAGTAGAGGGAATAAAAGATTAAGGAAATGATGAATTTGTCTAATGATCATGATAGTAAAAAGAACAGGCTGAAGTACAGATTTGTTGAACAAAGAACAACGTATCATCGATCCATCGATAGAGCTCTTTTTCATAACATTTATTTGTTTGAAATGTGAGACCAACACCCATGATATTTTTAAATGGACCTGGATTATATTTCAAAAAATCTCTTTTGAACCAGGTGTATTTTGTCACTGGTTAAAAATCTGGGATATAGGTGAGGACTGCCTGCTGCCCACTGTGAATGGCTTAGTAGGGGGAAGAGAAACATTGACATCCACAACTGCACTCCACAACTGATTGAAGATGATCAATCATTGGATAATTCATCTGATTTCAGGTTTCATAATACTATTACGACGTTCTGAGGATTTCTCACTTTTTATTGTTGAGATATTAGAACGATGATCCAATAGAAATGTGCTCGCTATTTCTTCACTATGTGAAGATGGTCGACCACTAACCAGTTATTAATAAGAGAAAAGTGTTATCTGATCACATTTATGCAATGTGTTATTATTTCAAATAGTGGAAATGGAAAGCATTCACTAGAATGTGATAAAGATATGAGAACTCACTAGAGCATGCAAGAGAGGATATAATACATGATTGATAAATGCATAAAGAAGATATAATTAGATCAATCTGTCTATATATATACAGTTGAGGAAAATTGAAATTATATCCTTTGATTTTTTTGTTTTTTATTACTATACGTTTTTATCTATTAACCTACTATATATAGGGAGAAAGCCCAGAACGCGCTGCATCTTTTAGTATATTTACGTTGAACGTCAAATGCAGTTTAAAATATAAAAAGCGTATTAGACAAAAAAGAATTTTTTTTTTCTATTGCCAGAACCGGGTGTCCATAATGTTGTAACGTTTTTTATCTCGCATATATATCTCAGCTTAGGTAAATGATAAAACATTGAATTTTTTTTTCGAAAGATATACCGTGAAAAGCTCTACAAAAGCTATATGATCGAATTCCATTTTATCTGTTCTGCTGGTTTTTCTTATACTCAAAATGAACAACCTATGGGTGGCAGTGTCACTTCCCATCATATAGAAAATAATTCGAGAACTTCACCGATTCACTATAGGATTTGGTCTATACAAGACTTGTAGAGCTTTTCACGGCACATCTTTCGAAAAAGATTCAAGGTTTTATCATTTACCTAAGCTAAGATATATGCGAAATAAAAAATATTACAACATTACGGACACCATGGAATTAAAAAAAGTCATTTTTCTTCTAATACACTATTTATATTTTTAACTGCATTTGATGTTCAATGTAAATATACTAAAAGATGCAATGGGTTCTGAGTTTTCTTCCTTTATATAGTAGGTTAACAGATAAAAACGTATAGTAATAAAAAACAAAAAAAAAATCAAAGGGTATAATTGAAATTTTCCTCGACTGAATATATGATGATCATATCTTACAGCCTCCTTCCTATAGATCTCTATTTATTATTTTCTGCTTCCTCCCATCTTCGGGCAACGTACAGTTAGAATATATAAATAAGATGCGTCTCAGAGAGAAAATATGTTTATCTTCGCTACATCCTATGAGAAAATCACTTGTATTTTCTCTTATTGTTTCACATATTTATGATGCCAAAAGAACACATAGATGAGATAGAGAAAAAGAAATTCTGAATAAACTGCTGTTATCGTTTCAAGATGTGAAAAAAAATGTTACCAAAAATAATAGAAGTGATGATTTAATGAATTTCTCTCTTTCATCTGTAGGACACTAAATATGATAAAGTTGATCTTTCTTCAACAAGCGACCATACGTAAGTTGAGTTGGTAATAAATCAACTTGTGAAAATGTTCGTTTATTATGAAAGGAAAAACAACTTTTTTTAGAAAATACAATCATCTCTTTTTTTGAGAAATTTTTTATGCCTGTCGCTCTGAAACAAAGCAACAATGGGGTTAATCCTTTGGGAATTTTTCTCTACTCTATGTGCTCTACCCTCATGAGTTAAATGTGAGCTCGAATTGAGAATAACCGTTGATGAGGTTTCCTAGTAAGCAACTATATCTTTCTCGTCATTTTCTAGCCTCATTAGGTTCGATTTATGGACAAAGTATAAGATCTACTGATGATGGTCACCTTAGTTGGTTCGCGTTCGTCAGTACTGATTTGAAATGGAAAAGTGAAGCAGTTGCAGTGCTTATAATTCCGTCCTCGCTGAATGGGTTACTTCAAGCATCTCGATACAAAAAATATTATCATAATTTGATTTTTTTTAACCAAAACTCACAATACTGGTAAAATAGGACCGAATTAACTGTGGTTTTTTATCGTATTGAATACGAAGAATGTAAAATAACAAGAACATACCTGATGATTTTGGTGCAGTTAAACAAACAACCAGTATACCTATGATCGTAACTATACTTGTAATCGTAGGCAGTACAAAAACAGGTTTGGTTATGAAACCCAACATTACCCGGCAACAAAATTTCCTAGAAAAGAGTAACAACGATGATATTTGGCACCAGAAGAAAAAGTTATACATATTCTGTCGGATCGTGTAATTTTTTATTCGAGCGACGGTATTATTCTGAATGTTTCTTGCATTTTGCCCATTTGAAATTGATCTCGGCTTCTCATTTGCATCGATGACAATACTGTTCTTACGAAGCGAGTAGTTGATCAATTTAACGTTATTATCCATGGGAGTGTGGGGTGTGGGTGTGG
>CAJNOL010002984.1:0-28397 GCA_905250125.1 Rotaria sordida | reverse complement strand
ATTTTTAGTTTAAATCATCAGAATTCGTACTTAAAATAAAGTAAATTGATAATAAAAACATACTAAAATTATTTTCAAATTAAATTATTTGTTATTTACATTAGAGTTTAATAAATTTTACAAAAATACAAGTAGACAACTGTCGTTAAGTAGCAAACAGCGTATTTTGTATATTCATATGCTTCTTTGTGTTTTAATATAATGTTGTACTTTTAGTATAAAAAACTAGAAATATTTATCCGAAGAAGAGCTTGATATGCTTGCTGATACGAAGCAAGGAAAAAAAGTTGATTGCAATCAAAGCAATCATTGTCAATCAATAATAACTATTAATAATTGTTCAAAATAAAGCAAGGAAGAAAAAGTGAGACTTCATCTATTTCAAGAAAAAAGTGAAGTACAGTGAAGTAATATGTGGAGAAAAGTTGACGACAATTTTTCTATCAATATATTTTAGCAACTACTTGAGCAATTTTAATAAATAAATTGTTTTTTGTGAATTGTAGAGCTTTCACGCTGCATCTTGTGAGATATTTTGTATTTTAATGCAACGTATTAAGTGATGAAAAATTGAAATGCAAAATAGGGCCGTTTAATCTGCCCTACCTGTTATTTTTGGAGAACCAAAAATGTATATAACAAACTTCCTTTATTAACTCTCTTACGTCTTGAGTTAGAACCTCTATTTGTGCACAATAAGTACATTTTGAAATGCTCTTTAAAATGACTATTTATTTGTTAAAATTGCTCAAGCAGTTGCAAAAATATATCGATAGGAAAAATGCCGAGAACTTTTTTCCACCCATTACAATTGAAGTACAGTGAAGTACAAGTAGGAATGTAATAATACCAATACCTGTCAATACCAATACTTTAGTACCCTATTGTTATTGTCACATCCCTAAGTAGAAGTGAAATAGAGTGAAGTACAGTGAAGCACAAATGAAGTATGCACTCTTGAAGTCTCGCTTTTTCCCCCTTGCTTTTTTGTTATTTGTATATTCAAGTTTTGTATCAAAATTGACGTGTAAAATCAGTATTTTCCTGCTGTTCAGCTATAAAAATATTATATTGATCGAAAAAGAGCTCGGACTGATGTTTTCTCGATATAAAAGAAAGCTGATAATCACTATCAATCATTGTCAATCAGCTGTCAATCAAGTCAATCTCGTAAATCAAAAATTCAGCTATTTCCCCCTTGGTGAGGATTGTATTTGAGAATATAAACCATTTTTCGATGGAAAATGGCTTTCGTTTGAGTCTGATGAATCACAAAGGTTAAGTGAATCCGTGGTGGTAAAACTAGGCCAACAATTTCGACACGAAGTACAGCTAAGTGCATGATTAGCTAACTACAGTGTGCGGATGTGGGTTAAACAAACAGCACACACTCACACCCAAAAATCGGACGGAAAGATGACTATTCTGTGTATAGTCAAAATCTGAAAAACTAGTTGATTGAAGGACCTCGTATGATTAAGAACTTTTTTCATTCATTAGACTGGCCTCCCACTGAGGATCTGACAAAAAAGAGGAATAAAGAGGATCAATAAAAAAAATGAAAAAGAGGATTTTTAATAAAAAAAGAGGAAAAGTAGGAAGCTCTTATTTCAACCGTGCAACTTATAAAAAAACACTCTGGGTGAAGGCAAAGCTCCAATATCACGATATCTGATCCCTTTTTAATCTGTTTCCTAGTGGCTTTTAAATATATTTCGAAGAGAAACATTTATTAGTTCATATATATTTTTATTCGATTTATAACGCACGTAGTAACAAGAAAAAAAAAGAGCACGACAAAAATATAATAAAACAAAAGTTCAAATGTCTACAAACTAGTATAACATTAAAGTTTACAATGTACAAAAAGCTGAGAATAAGTTTAAAGATGGAGTATTCTTTCTTAAATCAATTACTTGCTATTTCCATCGTCTTTTGTTTTTTATTTTGAACTGATCGTCGATATGAAAAACTGTTCTTTCGTTTGTTTTGAATTTTAAATAATTCTTCTGTAACTTGGATGAGTTCTTCAGAGATTGTCTTAATTCTTTCATCACCAGTCCCAATTAAAGCATTTGCTGCTTGAGCATCTATCATGTCACCTTTTTTGAGAGCATTATCAAGCCGTTATCGCCCTTCACCCACCAACGACTATGCTCTCTTTTGCACATCTTGTAAATTTTTTTGCTTGGACAACAATTTCTGTTTTTGTTCAACTAATTTGTTCATGTCTTCATTTATATGTTCTTGTGTTTCAATCTGTTTTTCCATTCGTTCACTAATGGATTTCAATGATAATTGTTCTTGGTTGTAAACCGACTTCGATCTTTGTACAGCACGAATCATATCAATGTCGATGGGTACAAGATGTGGTGATCCTGAACCATAAAACTTTATTCCATCCCACGTGGATCAAAGCCCATTGATCGAAGACAAAGATAACATTGTTCTATTTTCCGTAACAAAATGTTTATTAATACTAAAACCTCGCTCAACATCTGAATTTTCATGAGACATGATGAGAACATTTTTGACAATTTTGGCCGAAGTCGGATATTTTGGCAACTCAACATTAGTTGTTAATGATAGTACCTTATTCCAATAATGATCAGTACGATGATATTCAATCTGAGTATTACCCTCTGAATCCTGATACTTACTCTTGATATGCCAAGATTCATCAATAGTCTCAGTTGCATACATCATGAATTCGTGACGAATACAATCGATTTCAGAATCACTTAATAATTTTGGCGATGATCTTCCAATACGAATCATTTGATCAGCTGAATCAGATTCTGTTCTTAATGAAGGATCTAGAAAACGTAAGTCTTTTAATAATTTATTTTTCAATGGCAGATGTTTTTTCAAGTTATCAGCAATCCCATAGTATATCATTTTTACATCATTGAAAAAAGTTGCACGTTCTGTTGTCGATACGTCTGCCAAAAGTCGACGTGTTTCTTCCCCTTAACGAAAGAAAAACACCAAGAAATATGAACATCAACATCTCCAACACAGCAAGATTTCTGCTACATAAGAGTTTCCATGAAGTTTGATAAGAGCTACGACTTACCAATTTGCAGCATTTTCGTTGTTATTTGTTTTTCAGCTGCTTTGAAATCAATTTCCAGAAGAGCTTCACCTGTTTTAGATCCAATATATTCAGCGGATAAAAATGACAATAAAACCGTCCGATAAAGATCGCTGAGTTCATAATGAAGCAAATGGACAAGTGAACGTTCTTTCTGGAAAAACGTAAGAAACCGATCGAAAATCGATCGACATAAGAACAGGATGAAATTCATTCGTATTTTTGTAATATTCGACGTTAATGATCCTCTAATATGTTCATAACGAGAATTATTTAGTATTTTTTTTCCTCGAGTTGATGGTAAAAAAACTAAGAAATATTCTTTTAATGTATCAAATAACTCTATAAGAGAAAATGAGACTGAGTTGTAAAAAGGGAGTAGGTAATCATTTCATTACTTACTGAGAATACGCTCAACCACTTTTCCAAGTAGTACCCATCTGGCACATGAAAAACATAAGATCGATTGTTTGACCGATTCGTTTAATTCATCAAAAATAATTTCGAAATCTTCTTTTCGTGGAGGTGATTTTTGAAACCAGAGCCAAATGTCATACAAAAGTTTTCGACATGCTAGTTTGTTTCATGGGTTCCTAAAAAATAACTCACGATTATACATTTTTATAACATTGATCATACCTGCTTTGAATCCATTATGAATTATATGTAAATTACAAGGATCGATGTTTAACAATTCAGCTCCAACTTTCTTCATAGCTTCATTGATAATATTTTCGACTGTTTTATTTACATTTGGATTATCTCGGCTCAACATCGATATCTTTCTAATGTCAATACCATCGGTTCGTAAAGAATCCAGAATACCATCAACTACTAAACTTGCTTGAGCATGGCCGAATAAAATCGTTCGATAGTATCTGGTAACTACCAGCCCTTTTTATGAGTTCCAATATCAAAAATATAAATCTAATTGTTTTCTGTTTTGGTTGTTTATTTGTTCCTCGAAACAAAGGATGAATCGTTGACAACTTTTAATATCATCGATCAGCTGATCACGAAAATAAGGTTCAAGACTGTATTAAATAGCGTAAGTCATTTTCGAATGTTAAATGGAAAATTTTTCGGCGATACGTGAATCTGGAAATATTATTCGAAATAAATCACCAATCTCGTCGGACTTGTTATAGCTGAAGGAATTTTGAATGGATTTAAGCGCCCATAATATTTCGGCTTTTGATACTTGATCATTGAATGATAAGGGTTTATTAGCATGGACTAGTTCAAGAATATTTGTAGAAGATATTGAAGATGTTGATGTTGATTGTGACGTAGCAAATTTTAAGTTATTGCTTAGAGCATTTAAATTCTTTTTATTTATATCATTTGACATGTGCTGTTCAACAGCCTTCCAACCCTTGTTTGAACAGTCTAGATCACCATTATGACATGCTGTACAAATAAATGTTGTTTCTGACGATCCTTTCTTTAACCATGATTTAATTGAGTTACCATTATCATCATATTTATTCAGCCAAGATTGATTGAACTTTGTTTTGGAAACACGTAGGATATCTTAGGTCAGGATTCGAGTATTTCCTGAAAGGATTCGCTCCAGAAAACTTTCCACAATAGTCTAACAACTTTCAAGTAGATCTCGACGAGCTCTATCGAATGGACATCTTTGGAGCCCAATTTGATAAACCCTTCCCTTCAGAAACGGTCAATCATAAATTCGATCCGTAGATTTCCCCAAAGACCTGAAGAGACTCGCCCAGGAGTACTTTCCAAGCCCAACATGTAACTTTCAGACTGGATCTAAACGAGATCTATCGAATGGACATCATTTGAGCTTGATTCGATGCTTCTCTTCCCAGAGAAACGTCAAATCCAGGGCCTAATTATTCAGTTTTTCAATAAAACCCGAACCGATTCGTCCAGGAGTGCTTTCCAACTGAGACATATGGGTTTCCAAATATATCTCAACGAGATCTATTGAATGGAGACCCTTAAAACTTAATTGGATCCTTTGTTTCTGAGAAAAATGCCTGATCCGGGGCCCAATTGTTCACTTTTTCAAGAAAACCCGAACCGATTTGTGCAGAAGTACTTTCCAACAGAGATATATAACTTTCCAAATAGTTCTCAATGAGATCTATCGAATGGACACCCTTAGAACTTGATTCAATGCTCCTCGTCCCAGAAAAATGTTTAATCCAGGGTCTAGTTTTCCAGTTTTTAATAAAAGTCGTAAGGATTCACTAAGAAATACATTCCAACTGGGACATATGACCATCTAAACAGATCTAAATGAGATGTATAGAATTGGCAGCTTTTGAGTACAACCAAATGTTCCTGAGGAAACGAAATCAGTAAAAACTAGCCGAAATCCTAGGTTGTTCCGTAAAACTTGTCAGGATTCGCCTAGCAGGACTTCCTAACGTTCTCGTAGAACTTCTGAATCAGAGCCCGACGTGCTCTGTCGATTGGACAGTTTCCGAGCTCCATTTGATGCCTCTATCTTTTGAAAACCTGTTATTTCCTGTAAGAAATTAGCTTTTTCGTGGCAGAACCTGTCACGATTCACTCCATCCTTGGTTCAAACTACATGACTGATGGTTCGAGCGGGAACTCGAAGAATTCAATCGAATGGATACCCGGGTGAATGTCCTAAGGGTTCATGGTGAACGTAGTTGCCTCCCGACCATATGTTTTATGCCTCGCAAAATATACAATCAATAGAATGAGCACATGCCAGCCACTCAACAGCTGTAACAGAATAGGCTGAAGGGTTTTAATTCGAGGAGAACTAAAACAAATCGGTAGCTAAAGAGAACTATAAAACAAGAGGGAAAAGAGTTTATCGTGCACGATATAAACCAAACGAAAAGAAAATTAATTTGTCATGCGGAATAAAACAACGAGAAGAAAAATAACTCACCGCACAGCATCTTATTTCGAAGCGAAGAAAAAGTTTCATTGGATGATTTCTATAACCGAATTCAGTGCTTATTTATTTTTTCTCTGCGTGAATTAGGAGGAAACAAAAGAAACTACGTGAATCTGTAAGCATCCGCGCCGATTTCCTGAAGCATCTTGATTAACTATGCCAAAAGTAGCATTTTGCTTTCGGGGAGGGCGGCGGGTACCCGAATCAGATGAACGACCCGTCTGTTTGGAAGAGATTGCTGATATTTCTCTGTATAGTTTTGTCACCCGCTGTAAGAGTGATTCGCAGTTAAGCACACCGGCTTTAATGTGAAAAATTTACTAAGTATGCGGAAATTACTGGATCACGGTGGTACCGGATAGACGAATCAGATCAGAGAAGAGTCTCTTACATAGAACTCGTCGAGTTCTATCAGCAACAAATCAACCATGTAGTGGGAACCAATGGTTGGGCGGATTGTGAAAGGCTCTTTCCACGAAAAACTGAATTTGTGACTTTGGATCGGGCGTTTCCAAAAGCCAACCGTATTAGACGCGACTAAAAAGGTACTCCATCAGTAGAACTGATCACGATCTACTTCAAAACTTTCATCTAGTTGTTGGAAAGTGCTTTCGAACGAATCCTGTAAGGTTTTACAGAAAAGCCTAGGATGCCTCGAGTTTTTTGCAAATTTTCTTGGCCCAGCACCATCTGATTCTGCTTGAAAGGTATCCAATCGGTAGAGCGCGTCAGATTCCATTGGGAAAGTAATATATTAGAGTTGCAGACAACTCTAGGGCGATTCGCTACGGCATTTATTGAAAAGCGGAACGAGTGGATCCCGGATCAGGCATTTTTCTCAGAAAGAAAGCATTGAATCAAGTTCTAGGGATCTCCATTCGATAGATCTCGTTGAGATCTATTTGGAAAGCCATATGTCTCAGTTGGAAAGCACTCCTGGACGAATCGGTTCGGGTTTTATTGAAAAACTGAATAATTAGGCCCTGGATTAGGCGTTTCTCTGGGAAGGGGAGGATCGAATCAAGCTCAAATGATGTCTATTCAATAGATCTCGTTTAGATCCAGTCGGGAAGTTATATGTTGGACTTGGAAAGTACTCCTGGGCGAGTCTCTTCAGGTCTTAGGAGAAATCTACTGATCGAACCTGTGATTGATCGTTTCTGAAGGGAAGGGTTTATCAAATTGAGCTCCAAAGGTGTCCATTCGATAGAACTCGTCGAGTTCTACTTGGAAAGTTGTTAGACTATTTTGGAAAGTTTTCTGTAGCGAATCCTTTCAGGAAATACTCGAATCCTGACCTAAGATATCCTACGTAAAAGAAAAAAACAACAATAAGAGGAATCTATGCCGACTGATCCATGCACTTCAACATTCTTTTTATTGTATCATCCACAATCACGAAATGACCAAATATAGTATTGAATAGCATTATTTTAACATTCGAAATAATTTTGAGAGTTTGATATTCCTCACTGGTTCTCTGATTTTGTCAATGGAATTGAATACATATATAAAGATCAGTAATAGAGGTCATTGATAGTTTGTTGTGTATATTTTACAGAAAAAGGTTTTGTTAATTGCAGAACGTGCTTCTTGAAAAGATTTATTCGATATAGTTATCCTTCAGAATAAGTGATTGATAATTACTACTTTATAACGTTTATTATCTACTCATAATTGATACGTATGACCAAGAAAATTCTATTTTATCTTATGCCAGATTTTGATGATTATACCCATGTAAATATTTCGACTATTCTTAAAATGACGATCACATTATCTACAAAAAACAAACTCAATCTTCTAGAATTTGATAATTTTCCAAACTCTATGCATCAACATTCAAAATGATAACAAAGTTAGTATGTATAATTACTCAGTCTTTGTAATCAAATGAGAAATCTTCATTAAAAGAAGCTCTAGTTGATGAACTAACTTATCTTGGATCCTTATATATAAAGATGAACTATATGAAAAACTATTGTTCGATTCAATGATCAATTTTTGACTCGAAAACTTATCATCATTAAGCTTCATAGCAATTTCACATAGTACACTGGAAGTTAGTTATGTACGTGAAACTAAGAAATATTTAAATCTTTTATAAAGTAGAAAATAAACGCAATAATTAATAATCACTTTCTATAAGTATCATCTAATAAATTATAAAATTTTCTCTTTCTTTTGAAAATTAAATTGAAAAACAAGACTACGTTACTCATATAATTTTACCTTTTCTTTTATTTAATTTCAATTTATTGGTACTTTTTTGTATAATAGAAATAAATAATTAGAAAAAGCCTATCTTTTCACAAAATTCTTTTTTTGCATCATTATTATTAATTAATAAACGCTCGGAAACATCAACTATTGAATCAGTTCTGGCATCGGGTCATGACTGACCTACCGTCCTTATTCATTATAGTACACTATCAAACGAAAGTATTCAAGTCAGAGTAGAAAAAAAACTACTAATTCTAAAAATTCATTTTTTGAAATAAGAATATTTTGTATCAAGAAATATCGATGTGAAGTTAACACGACGAATAGCTACTAGGACGGGTTTAGATAAACCTAAAATCCTGAATACTTGGACTTTTCAGGGCGGAAATCTGGGTGCAGGTGCTTGTGTACACATTGCCGAGCACCCTCATCCAGCTTCCATCCCCACAATATTCAGCGTTACAGACTTCAAGTTCACCTAAATCCGTCGTGATAGCTTCACATCGATTTACGAAATCATTATATTTTGGATTTATAAATAAATAAATAAATGTACATTTATCTTGAAGATGAAAGTATAAAGATTCGCGTTTATATTTAATTGCTATAAAAGATATCTATTGATTGGAACTCGTTCGACTGTCCTCATTTATAGAAAAACGTCAATTTTTGTTTTTGCTTTTCATTTTGCTAGGATTTCATCAATCAATTAGTTTCATTTTCTAGAAAATATTTTAAAAAATAAAATACTATAACATGAGCAGAAATAAAATTAAAGCAATAACTATCATCGAAATAATAAAAAAACAAAACCTTTTCAAGAAGAAATAAAAAGCAAAACATTTTTTTAAATTTCTTTCGTTTGTTATTGATATTTCAAGAATATTTTATATTCTTGAGGTTTGCAAAAATTTTATGAACAAAGACAAAAATAAAAATTTATCTGTCATCTAAAAATAAATTATTCATTCGTAATAGGGGAATGAACTAGACAAATAATTTCGTTTTGTAAGAGAAATCAAAGACAAAAAAATAAAAAATAAAACAATATACATAGAATTTTGAACAGTTTTTATTTAAAGTTGAAAACAAAATAGAACCATATCTGATAGAGATCGATAAATCTCATTATATTTCTATAAATATTATCTTAGAAAATAATGTAATTATCTAATAGTTTTTCTTTGATATAAATCAATCTATTTTCTAATAAGTATTTATAAATATACGAATAAAAAGTAGATTCGATTTCACAAAGAAAAAAAAACCTGAACATAATTAGCACCAATTTCTTCTGATATATAAAATTTATCAATAAGATTTTTCATTTTAAATAACTATTTATAGAATAATTCTACATGAATTTAATAAACCATGACTTCCATATATACGTCAAATACTCATGATCTCAAATGATTGTATAGTTAGATGTAATAAAGTCAAAAAGAAAAAATAAATATCGACATGAAAAATGGTCTGAAGGACATGGTTTATTGTAAAATAAATGAATCTATAACATTCTTAAGAGCATCATACTAAAGATTGTCAGTATAATGTTGAATTGAAATTGTTTTGACTTATTTCAGAATATTTATTCACTGTACATTCCCAATCTACGTACGAATGAAAGAGAGACGTAAACTATAGAACTACATAAAGTATTGATTATACAATTGGTATTTGATTCTCATCCACACAACGGAATTTTCTATTTTCAGAGAATTGATAGATGATTTCAAATTCTTTTTTTTGTTATCAAGAGAGAATAGTTTATTTTTCATCGAGTTTGAGAGAAAATTTCAAGTTAAATTTCATTAAATATAAAATCTAGTGATATTGAACTCAAATGTGCTTTGATTAATATTCATTTAACTTCTTAAGAATAGATCTTAGAATTTTTTATTTTTTTTCGTAAGATTTTTCATAAATATGAAATATTCATCCAAAGATAGGAAGGATCACTCGAAAAAAGCTGTTCATTTTTGTTTATGTTTCATTATTTCAATTGAAAATCGATCAAATTCGTTCATCTTTGCTTCATTTCACATGAGAAGATAGAGCAAAATGAGACGAACCTTTTCGTGTCTGAGAAACAACACTTGAAAACTTACTCAAAAAATACTAGTAGTTTTCCAAGTCCTCCCCAACTGAAATTGCTGAAAGGATTGGAGTTAACTTAATTGGAATAATTCAAATCACGATCTCAAGACTCTCATCATTTTTATAAAACAAACTCTATTATTCGATGTAAAATAGTCGAACAATTATTGAGATAAATCGACTTTTGTTTTGAATAGCGATCTGCATGATACCAATTGTCTACATTGGTTATTCGTTGAAGATATACAATACTATAAATGATTATTAAAGCATAATAAAAGACATTTTTTCAAAAAATCATCTCATATTATTGTTGTTATCGCTACTCGACTTTTTCAGATAAGATCTAACTGGGGTATCTGTTCTCGTTGATTTCAAAATCAGCTTTGATTCCATTAGGTTTAGACTCTTTCAATCGGATTTTTGGATATCAGTTGAGATCATTCTAGTTCATTCAGACTTATGTCATGAATCGTCTCAACATTACAGTGTCATTAAATTTTAGTTCAATCCCGTTTACTTCAGATAATCGGAATTTATTATGTCGATTTGAAATGATTCTTTGGTTTGCTTGCTTTGAATATGATGGAATAATTTTCGTTGTTTGATAGAACGGTTCAATACATTTTCCTTCGGTAAAATTTGGCAGTACAGATCTGTAGAATTAATATCAAGTTACTTTGTAAAAGAGAACGACTACTGAGAAACAATAAATAACTTCTATTATTTGTTGTCTGTAGATTAAGAAATTATATTGATTAATATGAATTATGAGCGAGGTTGAACACATGTTAGTTAATTATGTTCGAAATGAATCTTGTAAAACAATCAAGTTACTAACGAAATTATAACTTAAACATTGATATGAGAAAAGAATTTACAATGATCTGCATTGGAACATCTTGTTTTTCATTGAAAACGTGAACAAATGGTTTCGAATCATGTTCCACTACATACTTCTTTTTTTTGGTACAAAAAAACGTGTTTTTACCACAAAAGTCTCTTATATTCATCTATCTATATAAATTATTTTAATATATTTGCAGCATTTTATCATAGATGTCCTAATCATTTTTTTAGTGGAAATTCTTAAGTTTTCATGGAAAATGTTAAAAATCATTTGAGTATGTTCACTGTATTTCTCATTTGTTGCAATATCTTTAGACTTACAGAAAAGAAGTTAGTTAGAAAAAATAAAACTTTCATTCACTATGGAATCTTAATAATTATTGCTTATGTTTAATGTAAAATAATTCTGTTATCATTTGTGTAATTGAAGCAATAAATAACTATTTTCATATTTCTTTCTTCAGATTGAACGATCAAAAATGATTTATCGATTTGTTTTATGTTACGTATAGTCCGATCATTAATAAATAATATTTAACACCTTTTCTATTTTCTGAAAAACGAAAGATATAAATTATTGATTTTTATTTAAGTGAAATCAAAATAAGATTGAATTTATAATGAAAGAAAATAATGATGAACACCTTCAGACAGGATTATCGAGTCTTCAACAATTAATCGTTTCATTTTGGTTCAATTTTGTTCTGTTCTATTTCTAGTTAAGCTTTTTATTACACTTTTTAATTGATCATATAAATCTTTCAATTTAGTTAAATATGATAAATGTGTTTTAAATTTATTCAAAAATATAAATTAAGTAAAATAAGATAAGAATATTCAACAACCGAATATGAATAGTTATCAATGAATGGGTATTTGTAAGATCTTCAAATTTGTGGTCGAATATTCATAATAGATAATAATTTAAGTGATGAAAAAGCTTGAGTAATTAGAATGAAAAACTCATGTTTAAATGGAAGTTTATCGTGCAATTCCAAATGAGTTACAGATCTGAATATTAATGGATGAAAGATTGTTCGTAATCTATTTGAGACGATCAACTATAAATGGAAGTGAGAACACATGGCATACGATCTTAAAAGTATCGAAATAGTTTAGAATACAAGCCGCCTGGTAAAGATCTGTATTTACAAAAGTTCTTTGAATATCATAATTAGATATGCAATGAGTTGCATCATCACCGATGTCATTCTTTGTACTAATATAAAAATAAAATGTATAAAAACGTTATGTAATAAGTAACAAAAATCATTAAATTTATAAAAATTCCTTTTTCATTTTCTTCTTTCAATTATCTCTTATATATGTATATGTTACTAATCAAAGAGAATAGTCGATAATTTTTTTTTGTGTTCTTCTTTCGTTCAGTCATCACTCGTATAATATGATATTGAGTGCACGACATGTCATTTGTTCTTACACATTCCAGATGAAAAGAAAAATAAATTGAACATAACATGTGTAAAGACAATAGAGATATCGTACACTCAATATCATAGCATGCGTTAAAACAACCGGTTGTCATCATACGCTGCGTATTAAAATTCCGTCCACGTCGTCTTTCTTCGCGTTCTTCGTAACATAAGAAAAAAGAAATTAAAAACAAACGGAGCTTTTGAGGGTGGCTCTAAAACAAAATGAACCTTCCCAGGGATATCCGACGTTCTGTTGGTAACCTGTACAGGCGTGTAGATGTTAGGCCTTCATAACATACATCTATGTATGTGTGACTAGAAGTATCCATCTCGTCATCGTCTTTCCGAGGATGATGATCATGGATGTACTAGTTATGTATACATAAATGTATGTTTGCCTTATCATTGCCGGCTTTTTCCACTGTACAACCCAACAGGATACGGAGGGTATCCCTGGTCGTGCGTGCGCGAAATTTTTGCAGCTGGTGCGCTTCGGCGAGCCAAACATGTTCAAGAAGTCCAATTTATTTTCTCGTTTAAAAAAGAAACAATTACATTTTCTTTTTTACATCTTCAATGTTTCTTTTCACAAGTGCAATATGTGGATGATTTGAAGGTAGTGATTTTTTCCAGATGTCTTGCGTCTTTTCGTAATATGAAAGTGCTTTCGAATACTCGCCCATCTTATCATACACCAAACCGATACCGTTGTAAGAGTAAGCCAAGTCGGGATGATTCGGAGGGAGGGCTATTTTTTTTATTTCAAGTGATCGTTCGTACGATGAAAGTGCTTTCGAGTACTCGCCCATGTTTTTATACACTATACCGACGTTGTTGTAGTCAGAAGCCAAATCGGGATGATTTGGAGGGAGAACTTTCTTGTCGATATCAAGTGCTCGTTCGTACGATGAAAGTGCTTTCGAGTACTCGCCCATGTCTTTATACACCGAACCGATGTTGAGGTAGGAAGTAGCCAAGTCGGGATGATTCGGAGGAAGAGCTATTTTCCAGATTTCAAGTGATCGTTCATACGATGAAAGTGCTTTCGAGTACTCGCCCATGTTATAATACACTATACCGATGTTGTTGTAGGAAGTAGCCAAGTCGGGATGATTCGGAGGGAGAGCTATTTTTCGGATTTCAAGTGATCGTTCATACGATGAAAGTGCTTTCGAGTACTCGCCCATGTCATAATACACCAAACCGATGCCGTTGTAGGACGAAGCCAAGTCGGGATGATTTGGAGGGAGAGCTATTTTTCGGATTTCAAGTGCTCGTTCGTGCGATGAAAGCGCTTTCGAGTACTCGCCCATATAATTATATGCCCAACCAAGTTTTTGATTGTAATCTGATCTCTCTTTATCAGTAGATGCGTTTTGAAGAAGTATTTTGCAGAGTTTTTCAGCTTTTGCAGGCTCACCCACTTTAATGAGTATAAAAGCTAGTTGAGACCATCCTCGTATTGGTGCTTTCAAGTTGATATCTTCGCGTACGTGTGCTATAAGTGTATTTAGCTCGTGGTTGTCATTACCCACAAGGGTAAGATGAACTTTCCATAGACGATCAGTATGATCGTCATGAATTTGTTGAATTTTATCGATTCGAAATATTGTATGTGTTGTAAAAAGAATTTCAGCTTCTTGGCCTTCGAAAAAGCCAACTTGACTAACATCAGCAAATGGAATTTTTGATTTTGTACATACATCAGGATCAATAGTCATAATGAAGAGGATACCGACCATATCGGAATTTTTCGATGCTCCTTCTCGAGCAAATTTAACGGACACTTGACGATTTTCACTTGTGGACAAGAAATTATTGAAGGACATAAGTCCTCCTTTGGTTTGTTTCACTTTATCGAAATTTTCAACTGACAAACCTTGCCCACGGAATATTGTAAATGGCGCCGTAGCTTTCGTGCTGGATTGTTGTTGTTCATTATATAATTTTTGGATATGTTGATGTAAATGACGAATAAAAAAACCCATTTTGATTATAATGTCGACGTCCATTAGACGAAGGCCACGATTGAGCATTGAATAAATAAAGTGGGGTGCTGTATACCACCATATTGGTGTATGGTCACGATATTTTTTTTCAACCATCCTAATTTCGCCTTCATAAATATCATCTTGAAGACGGCAGTATTCAGCAAGTTCTTTAATTGATTTTGCATCATCGTCTTCAATATCCAAAAGCGTTTCTTTCAATAATTGCGTATACATAAATAATGGATCAACGCCATTAAAACTAATCGAGATCATAGCTCGATCACAATTTTCACGATCGATTTGTAATGCTTCACAAATCGATTCGATTTTTGTATGCACACCCTTTACCTTGGCTATTTTTCTGGCCCATCCTTCATGGATCGCTTGATTGCTACAAAACACATAAATTGATTCCAATTGTGGCAATACTTCAATTTCTGGTACGATTTGCCGACCCAAGGAACCAGATACAATCATAAAAATCTTTTCTTTTTTAATTTCACTAAGGAAATTAATACATTCTTGAGCATCCGTGAATGTTGTGATTGATGCCACAATACGTCGTAGGTGTTGTAGTGATTTCTTGAAATCTTCGTTGGACTCATTGAAATTGGCATCAAGCCAAACCAGAAGAAAATTTTGCAGAACCCGACGCACAGGTCGGGATAGCATGGTATTTCTCTCCGTACTTTTACTTGTTCCACTCTTGCCGACAGTAGCAGCAACAGTAGCACTACCACTTGTCGACGATGGTACTAATAAGGAGCTTTTCGGCTTAATTGATGTGGCTGACGATGACAGCAACGAAGATGAACCACTAGCACTTGGTGTTAATTTTTTTTTGTCCATAGTGATGGTGATGGTATGTGTTGTTCAAGAACGAAAACAAGTGAATAAAAATGTAAAAACTTCTTGAAGATAATAAAACAAAGACAAATAGACATCGTCTCTCTCTCTATATATACATAAATATTGTTGCTTGTTTCTTCTTTTTGTTGGCAATTTGTTATCGTCGATTGCTATAGGAGTGTGTTTCATTCTTCACATGAGAGACTTCTTATCTTTCCTTCGTTTCAAGAGTGTTGATAAAGTTTCTATGCATCAAGCAAGCAAGAGATAACAAGAACGAAAATGAGATGCATCATCATCCAAAGAAAAGAAAAACGAAATTTCATAAATAAAATTTATAGATGTTGCTCTCGTTCTTTTTTTGGTTGCTAAACTTTCTTCCCACATAGTAAGTAAGTTCTTATGTGTGTGCGCAGCTAGACATCTAGGAAGACGAGAACGATAAGAAGGTCAAACACACATATATTTTGTATGCTTGATTCTTTCGAATCAACAAAATTTCGAAACAAATTGCACGAAAAAAACATTATTCATTGGTTATTTGTTAATTTTGTCGTAGAATGACATTCATTATGTTATACTAATGAATGATGCACTATCGTGCTTCAAATAATCATAGAAAAAATGATTTCATTTCCATAGATAATTTATTACACATTTTCTCGATCTTTTAGGGTGTGGGTATAGATTTGGGGTGCGACTGTGGTGGTGGTTGTAGCTGTAGGTGTGGAGTGACGGTGTGAGCATGGGCGTGGATGTAGGGGTGAGGTGCGGCTTAGTATGTAGATGTGGGGTTGTGATTCGGTGCAAGTGCGTGTGTAGATGACCAGAATCCTAAAACCCACATCACACCCACCCCTCTCCCCCATCCACATCAACACATACACACCCACCAACCCAAATCCACACGTCCACACCCACTCACACCCACACCTCATACCCATACCTATACCCACAACTCATACCCACACCCACACCTCACCCACACCCACACCTCACCCACACCCACACTCACACCCACACATCCACACCCACACCCTCGAATAATTTTTATGCGATTAAAGTAGTTTACAACATATCTTGATGACTAACTTAGACATTGATCGTCGTAGAGTACGCTGAAAATCGGATGTGTCGTTCTGACTTACACATGTAAAACAAAAAAAACAAAGCCACAAGAAATTAAATTATATATACCAATGTTGGATTAAGTTGAATAATTTAATGAATTATAAGTGATTTCTACAAATGGTAATCAATTAAAAATCCAATCGATTATAATAGATTCTAAGAATAATCTATTAAAATTTGTTATCTACTTAATAGTCTAAATAATTAATAAAAAATTAAATCGATCAGAATAGATTGGATTTTTCACGGATTATTTCCATTATATATTGAATAACAGATTTTAATAGATTATTCGTAGAATCCATTATAATCGATTCGTTTTTTTGATTGACATTTCAACTTATTGCCAAACGAATCGGTTTTAATTAATCAACGTCTGTAGAAATTACTTATAATTGATTAAATTATTCAGTTTAATCCGACATTGCAAATATAATCAAATCTTCTTGATTTTTCGGAGCATAATCAGTTTTATTCTAATTTATTGTGAGTTCTTTTTTTACATGAGATATTAATACTGATTAGATTTCTAATTGTTTATTTAGAGCTATTCGAAGGGAAACAAATTTCAATACATTATTCGCAATGAGCCTGATTCTAATAGGTTGTTTTTAAAATCTATGAATATTAATTAGACTTCTAATCGATTATTGGTGAGGAAATCGTTTTTAATAGATTACTTAGGACACCTAAAAAAAAGTAATTAGATATATAATCGGTTATTTAGAGTAATTTGAAAAATAATGGGTTTCGATAGATTTTTCGAGAATAGATTGATTAAAATAGATTGTGCTTGAAATCTATTATAATTGTATTTTCTCTTCTAATGAATTATTTCATTTGTTCATCACATAAACAATTAAAATAAATGACCGATAGAATGAGAATATTGAAAATTTAATTATTTGCTCGTAGCATAAAACTTTTAGAAATAAAAAGTATTCTATGACTTTTCAAAGATTATGAGAGTAACGAAAAACACTTTCGTTTGAATAGTAATGTTTTCTCTTGTTTATTTCTTTGATGAAATACAGTTATTAACATGATCCTTCTATCTAAAAGCTAACAAATTGGTAAAACTGAATTATGGACAATAGCATTCTTCAATAAGCATAATATGAGTATCATGTTCTTCGCTAGAATTCGACAGTTCTCAAAATTACTCGGAACCGAACTGGAATTGCTGGTTATGATTAGAAAAAACGAAAAAAAAAACGATTCCTTCTTTGTTTCGTAAAATCTGTTCTAGAAACCGATCATTTTACGATTATATTAATAATATCAATCGAGTAATAGATTTCTTTTTTTTTCGAATTCTCATTTTTCAATTTTAAGATTGTTCATGTTTATTATTTCATCAGAAAAAAAGCTACTTCTCCAAACAGTTTTAAAAAAATTGAAAGAATCAAGAAGAAAAACACTTTCATACAATATGCTGATATGAAACTATCAATATGAATAGTCCAAAACAAAATTCGACTTCCTCATTTTCTTTATTTTCTTCAGGATCATCTGTACCACGAACACAGTGATCTCTGTCGCTCATTTTTAAATTTCTTTGTAGTTGTTGTAGTAGTAGATTGTTCTTCACTTCTATAGAAGATCGTAGAAGAAAGATAGTTGTTCGACAAGTTTTCTATTTATTTCATCTGTAGGTGAATCCATGGAATTAGAGATAATAGAAAAAAAAGATTCTTTTGACAAGTGAACTTTGGAGATCAATATCATTCTCTAGGAATAACTTAATGTATTTGTAATAATTAGATATGTTAAGGATCTGAACTAGTTTAGCATATGATTTATTCTTCGACGTTTGATAGAGCTTATAATGTTAGACATTTTTCAAGTAAATATAACTCCGAACAGTTTTTATTTTACTAGAAATAGATTCAGAGCATTTTAAACAATGAACAAACCTAAACTTTGAAAAAAATGCTTCTTTTCTTTTTCAAAATTTCGACAAAGTACTGTTTAATTCGATTCACCATTTATGATATTTTGAATCTATTTCCAACAAAATAAAAAGAATTTCGAAATAAACACTTTTATCAAAACATCAGAAATTAAAAGCTCTACAAACATTAAAGATTTCACCCGATTTTCTAATGTAGTTGAGGTCGTCAACATATTCAATAATAAATACATTGAGTTGTATCTAAAAGCAAAAGGATATAAATCTCCAAGCTTTATTTCCCAAAAAATGCTTTTATCATTATCATTATTTGTTATCAATGATGTTATGTTGAACTAGAATGTCAAAATTTAAAAAAATCAACATTCTTTTCCATCCACAGCAGTATAAAAACTACACAATGTACTACTATAGCGATCATGAACATTTTTGACTGAAAGTGATGCTGGATTTGAAGAGTTTCTTAGTAACTATTAAAACAATTTTCGATTCTGAGTTATAGAAATTGAGAAAATCGAGTATCGGTTCTATTTTGCTGCAAGCACAGGATTCTATTCTTCGCCTACATCCAAATGGTCGTCCTTGTGACAGGAGAACGAAAGAAAGAAAGAGTTGTAAAGAACTTCGTTAGTCTTCTTAGAGAGACACAAAGATTTTTTTTGTTCTTTCTATTAATACCTATTTTTATTGGGTTGCTATGAGAATATGCTTTGTTTCCTATTGAAAGATTTCTAATCGTACATTGCAAAAGTATTCGTGAGAAAAGTCCACGTCAAAGAACACTGAGGAAACAAATGCATTATCGTTGTTGAAGAAAGAAGAATCGAAAAAAATAGAATCACAATAGAGTGAATATTATTGCTGTCTGTTTTTTTTTCCAACATAATAATCTGTTTGAGCAACTAGAGAGACCATGTGTTTGAAATTGATAAGATTTCAAAAGCAAACAAAACCTTTCTGTTTCTTTTTCAAGATATTTGTTAAAACGAATAATAAATAATGGTTCATTTTAGAGTTTTAAATTCTATTTAGCATCGATTGACTCATAATCTCGTTTATGAACATCAAATTGTTCAAATAAAAATAGTGAACAAGAGTTGAAAATAAGATATCAGAGGTTTTAATCCTATTTAGTATTGATCTACTCACAATTTCAATACGGATATAGAGAACAAGTTGTAAATGAATTAAAATCAATGGGTATTAATAATATACGCTCTCACCCACTATGGTCGCCGTTTCATTCGAAGATGATATCGATGTATAGAACATAAAATTGTCCATTCATGAAACCTCACTCTGATCCATTTTCTTCAATCAATCTTAAACAAAAGAATCAAACATCATTTTTATGAGTTCACTTTCACTCAGATCCTCACAGGTGGGTGTGTATGTGAGTGGATATGGACTGTGGATGAGTGTGAAGCAGGTTTCGAGTTTCTGTAGGGTCTAGATATGGGTGTAGGTGTGAGAGTTGGATGTGGGCTAGGCATGGCAATGAGTGTTTGTGCGGGTATGGATGGAGAGAAGACCTACATTCACACAGACATATGCATCCCATTCTCAGGTTCAGCTTACGCCCACTGCTAAACCCATACTCACAATCACTACACATACACTGAACACTCACACCTAAATACTATTCCACACGCACATCTACCACGTACACTCACATCCAGTATCATAGAATATAAGTGTCGGTATGCGCTGGGAGTGCACTGAAAAACAAAGTGTGTTATCGAATCATTTTGAAACGAAGTCTAAACCCTCGAAAAAGTTTCGCAAAAACCTTTGACATCTTCAAAAAGTTTCAATAATATTGTGAAAAAGGCAGAAAAATTGCAAGAAAAGGATTGTTCGTCTTCTTAGTTAAGTAGAGATTGTTTCGTTTTTTTTGTTGCTTGATAAGTTGTTATGTATGCGAGTGTCTTTTGTTTGTTAGTAAACGAAAGATTATTTTTTATCATTCATTTTTAAGTGTACTTGTGCAAAAAAAGTGCAAGTCTGCGTCAAAGAACAGTGATAACGAACGAAACGAATGCATCATCATCATTCGAACGCAGTAGTATCAATGATAACAACTCGCATTCTTTCCATGAATGAGATATGTGCACAGTCATAATGAGGTGACACAAGAAAAAAAACTTGTTACAATATAATCACATGTTTTTAAAGGCACAAAAAAATGAATCTATGGTGAAGATTTTCAGAAAGATTAGTGATTTCATGATTTTAAATTCAAGAAAACAATGAATGAATGATAGTCGGAGTATATACTGAGAAATTTTTCATTTTCAATTCTGCCAGAATATAGTCTCTGAAGAAATGTTTACATAATCAATAATCACTTTTCGAAAATTTACCAAGAAAAATTGACTGATCCAAAAAAACAACAACCATTCTGTACGGTCGTTGTGTGGATGTAAGTAAAGAGAAGTTTCTGTTCTTCGCATCCGTATGTTCACCATCTGAGATTCGCAAAATTCTTCAAAATACAACTTGTCATTGCAATCTCTGATGAAGCTAAAATATAAAATATTTACATTATCATTCTCTATATTACAGAACTTATAGATTTGAGTTGAGTTTTTTTTATCGATCTTCAATCAGTTTCGATTATTAGAAAACTAGTCTTCTGAAAATTAACAGAATATTCTAGAAGTATTTTTTAGTTTATCTTATATGAAAATTTTCTTCACACTCACCTTCTAATCTTAATACTCTCACAACAATTCTGAATATCATCATTAGTCACAATGAAGAAATGATCTTTGACATCAATCGATTTCAGATTTCACCACTAAAATATAATCAATCTTATTGATTTTATTTCATTCAAGATCATTATTTCCAATATAACAAGAATGATATGGTGTGATTTATATTATTATCTCAATGAACATATGTATCTCGATGATTTGAACAGATTAGCTTGGATCTGTCAATTAGTAGTTGGTTATATTCCTCTAATGTGTTTGCCAATTAATCTTTATTGATCGACATAATTTCCAAATTGTCATTTTCGTATTATATTATTGAAAACATTTATTATTATATTTGCTATTCTTTTCCTTCTTATCTTTGATTTCAACACTATCATCAACAAATGATTCATTGAAGGCAACATGAAAAGTAATAATTGTTTTCTTTCTATTCTATCCGAATTATATTGCTTCGAATGTTATTCGAAAATTTTCTCAACAATCGTTTTTATGATTAAAGACTGCCGAGTAAAATATTATACATTAGAAATTTTTTTATTGAATATAAAATAAATAACATTTTAAAAAAATATTAGATAGAAGTTTCATTGTTAATCAAATCTTTCAAATAATTTGATGAGTAGTGAACTGCGTGATTGTGACCAATTTTTCTATTGGAAGTCTATAATACAAGTTGTATATATTTACACATTGTTTATATGGACAAAGTATACAAAAAAAAACGAAGTTTTATAAATTGTAAAGAAATAAAAACTAGAACAATGTTCATATCATTTCAATAAACATAGATACAACTTTTAACTGATAGATCGTATTCTACACTATAGTTAAAACATGTTTTTTGAAATTCAAAATAATTTTCAATATATTAGAAGGAAAGGAGTAATTTCTCCTACAAAGTGTACGTCGTACACTCTGTTGTTTGGAGAAATTGTACAGTAGTTTGTATTTCGGGACCAGCAGATATTATGTGCATATCGCTTTTACGATGTACAATTACTAATAGAAATACCACAGGATACTGAAAACAAGCAACTTCGACTATTTCATTCTGTTCGTATTGATTGCGTTCAATGAAATATACCATATAGATAATACTGTTATACCGTAAAGAATTTTTCTCTAAAGATGTTTAAACACGAATTGTTTTTCGTGATTGTAATCAAAAACATGTTAGTCATGCAGGACACTATTCATAAGTATTATGGCCATTGCAGTAATTTTATTGAACTGTCATCTTCAAATAATGATTTCAATTTGAGTGAGTCAATCATCAAAAAAAATTCTACTTGGAAGAGACAAGTCTTTCAATATATTTTTTTTTGTAAGCTGCAAGAAACGCAAAATTTCTCCACCATTCTTTTCGTTTTTTTATGTATAATTGAATAGAACACATGGGATTACCTAGAGAAAATGCCTCTCTAATTTTTAAAAGTAGGTTTCTGAAAAAAAAATCTCAAATTTGAGATTTCATTAAAAAATCTGTTAATGTTTCATATAGCTGTGAATATAATAGTTATTTTCATTTTCTCCAATTTAATAAATAGTTTCTTTTATCGTTTCACAACATATAATTGACTAGAAAAAGATAATTTATTAAGATTGTTAAAATATTGTGTAATTATGCTTTGATTCCATATTGAGAAAAATAATTTTTTCAATAAGACTGACGGAACAATAAAAAAACGTTCCTTGTATTTAGAGATTTTGACTATCAATAATTGAAAAACAAGGAAAAGAAATATGATATCCAGAATTAACATAAGAAATTATCGTTTATCAAAATTTAATCTCTACTCTATCATTGACACTTTTTGATTCATTTCTTTTGTGATTCTTCTCAGGCGGCATTTCGATAAAAAATATTTTATAACGAAATCTACGCTTTTTTTTGGCTCAGTTTCATATCTAAACAACAAACCAACTTTTATTCCTTTGTCACTGATATTGAAAAAAACAAAATTATCTTTCTCAGCAATAAACCAAAGCAAAAAACGTAGGATACTTTAGGTCAGGATTTGAGTATTTCCTGAAAGGATTCGCTTCAGAAAACTTTTCAAAATAGTCTAACAACTTTCCAAGTAGAACTCGACGAGCTCTATCGAATGGATACCTTTGGAGCTCAATTTGATAAACCCTTTCCTTCAGAAACGGTCAATCACAGGTTCGATCCGTAGATTTCCCCTAAGACCTGAAGAGACTCGCCCAGGAGTACTTTCCAAGTCCAACATATAACTTCCCGACTGGATCTAAACGAGATCTATCGAATGGACATCATTTGAGCTTGATTCGATGCTCCCATTTCCAGAGAAACGTCTAATGCAGGGCCCAATTATTCAGTTTTTCAATAAAACCCGAACCGATTTGTCCAGAAGTGCTTTCCAACTGAGATATATAACTTTCCAAATAGATCTCAACGAGATCTATCGAATGGAGATCCCTAGAACTTGATTCAATGCTTTCTTTCTGAGAAAAATGCCTGATCCGGGATCCACTCGTTTCGCTTTTCAATAAATGCCATAGCGAATCGCCCTAGAGATGTCTGCAATTCTAATACATTACTTTCCCAATGGAATCTGACGCGCTCTACCGATTGGATACCTTTTAAGCAGAATCAGATGGTGCTGGGCCACGAAAATTTGCAAAAAACTCGGAGCATCCTAGGCTTTTCTGTAAAACCTTACAGGATTCGTTCGAAAGCACTTTCCAACAACTAGATGAAAGTTTTGAAGTAGATCGTGATCAGCTCTAGCGATGGAGTACCTTTTTAGCCGGCTCCAATAGGGTTGGCTTTTGGAAACGCCCGATTCAAAGTCACAAATTCAGTTTTTCGTGGAAAGAGCCTGTCGCAATCCGGCCAACGATTGGTTCCAACTACATGGTTGATTTATTGCTGATAGAACTCGACGAGTTCTATGTAAGAGACTCTTCTCTGATCTGATTCGTCTATCCGGTACCACCGTGATCCAGTAATTTCCGCATACTTAGTAAATTTTTCACATTAAAGCCGGTGTGCTTAGCTGAGAATCACTCTTACAGCAGGTGACAAAACTGTACAGAGAAATATCAGCAATCTCTTTCAAACAGACAGCTCGTTCATCCGATTCGGGTATCCGCCGCCCTTCCCAAAAGCAAAATGCTAGTTTTGGCATAGTTAACCAAGATGCTTCAGGAAATCGGCGCGGATGCTTCCAGATTCACGTAGTTTCTTTTGTTTCCTCCTAATTCATGCAGAGAAAAAATAAATAAGCATTGAATTCGGTTATAGAAATCATCCAATGAAACTTTTTCTTCGCTTCGAAATAAGATGCTGCGCGGTGAGTTTTTTTCTTCTCGTTGTTTTATTCCGCATGATAAATTAATTTTCTTTTCCTTTTCTTGATATCGTGCCCGATAAATTCTTTCCCCTCTCGTTTCATAGTTCTCCTCGAATTAAAACCCTTCAATCCATTCTATTACAGCTGTTGCGTGGCCGGTATGTGCTCATTCTATTGATTGTATATTTTGCGAGGTATAAAACATATGGTCGGGAGGCAACTACGTTCACCATCAACCCTTAGAACATTCACCCGGGTATCCATTCGATTGAATTCTTCAAGTTCTCGATCGAACCATCAATCGTATAGTTTGAACCAAGGATGGAGTGAATCGTGACAGGTTCTGCCACGAAAAAGCTAATTTCTCACAGGAAATAACAGGTTTTCAAAAGACAGAGCCATCAAATTGAGCTCTGAAGCTGTCCAATCGATAGAGCACGTCGGACTCTAATTCAGAAGTTCTACGAGAATGTTAGGAAGTCCTGCTAGGCGAATCCTGACAAGTTTTACGGAACAACCTAGGATTTCGGCTAGTTTTTACTGATTTCCTTTCCTCAGGAGCATCTGGTTGTATTCAAAAGCTGCCCATTCGATACATCTCATTTAGATCGGTTGAGAAGGTCATATGTCCCAGTTGGAATGTATTTCTCAGTGAATCCTTACGACTTTCATTAAAAACTGAACAATTGGGACCCGGATCAGACGTTTTTCTCAGAAGGAAAGCATTGAATCAAATTCTAAGGGTGTCCATTCGATAGATCTCGTTTAGATCCAGTCGGAAAGTTATATGTTGGACTTGGAAAGTACTCCTGGGCGAGTCTCTTCAGGTCTTAGGAGAAATCTACGGATCGAACCTGTGATTGACCGTTTCTGAAGGGAAGGGTTTATCAAATTGAGCTCCAAAAGTGTCCATTCGATAGAGCTCGTCAAGATCTACCTGGAAACTCAATGATTAAGTTGGAAAGCATTCCTGGACGAATCGCGACAAGTTTTTCCAGAATTGTCTGCATTTTACACGTTTTTCTGATGATATTTAGAGATTTTCGCGGTTTGAGGTGGGGGCTAGAGAAAAATGAATTATGTGGTTGGATAGAGCTCGTCGAGTTCTACTTGGAAAGTTGTTAGACTATTGTGGAAAGTTTTCTGGAGGGAATCGTTTCAGGAAATACTCGAATCCTGACCTAAGATATCCTATGTTTTGGAAACAGGCATTTAATGAACAATTCGATATACTTATACGTGAATATTATAAATTCTTTTTTTTCAACGTTAGTGTGTAATAATGATGGTAGAAAATGCACACAATTATTCGTCGCAATTCAGCGAAATGAGGAAGTTCAAATGAGAAGAAAATTAAACAATTGTACAGCGCAAAATCGATCCGGCAATAGAAATACAATTAGTGTAACTTTAATTAAAAGATTTTATGTTACGCGATATTATAATTTAATTAGGGATATCAAACAATCTATCAGAGTTTGTTTTATCTTTACTTGCCTGATTGAATGTTGTAAAAGTTGATTGAAGTTCAATCAATTACTTTTCATCATCTTTGACTGCAGTTACCTATCTTATTGCAACTTAGTTCCCTTTTAAGTTTTCTTCTTTTTAAAATAATTGCATGCAGTATTTTCATAGTTCTACAGCTTTCTGGATGCGAAAAAGCAAAACAAAAAAGAATCTATGTTCAACATCGTACATTGACCTACTATTGCTGAAAAACTTTATCTATGCTAAGCTTTTCTCTGTATATTTAACCTTTTGATAAAAAAGAGGAAAAAGAGGTTGAGTGGGTGACCAGGTTTAATTGAAGTTCAGTTTACTGTCTTTTTGGTTGAAGTAGAGCGATTGTTGTACTTTATATGGTGATTTAGAGTTAGTGAAAGATATTGATATAAGATTATGATGTGGTGTTTTTAATAAAATATTTTCAATTTTTTTGAATCGCTCTATCAATTGATGAACAAGCGATGATTGATTACTTGATTATAGTAGATAAAACCTATCTTGAAACGAGCTGAATAACTAGACAAAAATAATCGTATTTGAAAATGTATATAAGTAAGAACAAACTCTTTGTTGTATCAATTAAAATATTTTATTATCTTGATGAAAATTATATTTTACAATTCAATCTGGCAGTTTTCATCAAAGTTTTATTGGCTATAGGCAAAACGCATTTCATACTTGATAGTTTTCATCTTTTTTTTGGGGTGTGGATATAGGTGAAGAGAACACTAGAATCCACATTCGCATCATATAAATCGTTAGAATTATATTTTGATAAACATTTTTCCAGGCAAATTTTCTTGTCTATACTGTTGCACAGGCATGAATTGATTATTTAGATATATAGAACTAAACGAAAATGTTTAAAATCTATTTGTTAGCTATACTATTTATAGATTTTATACTGTCCCATTCACTGAATAATAGGGAGATGTATGAATATGGACTAATGGGTACCGATATTGTCGTAGTTCTTAAGCTACCCAAACGGAAGCAAGTCATTCCATACTTGGATCAACACGATATATGCTATGGTACGCATAGCACGACTAAATTCCAGTGCAAGTGTGCTTTTTCTCAATTCTATCAGAAAATGCTGTGGCAATGCGATTCTAGACCTCATCGATTATAAAATCTACGCCTACGCATTTTATGCACCAGCTCTAGTTAGTATCATATCAACTTATATATCCGATTAAAACAAAAGTGGTGGTATCGAACGACGGATACCATCGCTGAAAAATCGTATAACTGTTATACATAATTGTAAATAGTTGATTACCCATGTCACAAAAAACAGGAACACTTTTAGTGGTAAACTGCCGGTTTTAATTGATACCACGGTTCGTTATAAATTTCATCGGTTAACCGCAACTCACCGGTAATTTTTTCGGTGAGGTATAGAAAACGAATGGGTGCAGAACGCAAGAAAAAAAACAAAATATATATACACGTGCGTGTCTGTCGCATTATTTATTTCGTTTGCTTGCTTAGAGAAAAGAACCAATATAATAATAATGAGATTTAGTTGAGAATTCATGTTTTTTTATATTTAAGTGTTTAATATTTATTTTTTTAGATTAATGCTTTTATATTTATGTTTTAAGATTCATTTTTTTGTGTTTTTTGCGTTAACTTGTATTTTTATTTTTAGTTAAAATAAAACTTAAGTTAATTGAAAAATAACTGTTAAATTTAAGTACAAACATTAACGAAACAAAGAACCAAACGGTGCCGATTAACTACGATTTATTGCGGTAATGGGAGCCAGTAACCGGACCGGTAAACCGGCGGTACTTCTTCAATTTTCATTACATGAGTAGTTATATAAAAAATGGAAAGAAAAACGTGGAATAGAAAAAAAATTTTATATAAGTATTCTGACAAAATAAAACTTTGCAGTTACTTTTTCAAATTTGCTTTCTATATTATCGTTAGTTGAATGCTTATCAAAAGTGGGTATGATCAGAGAAACATCGGACATTTCCTTCCTTGTTTCGTTTCATTTTCTTTTCGAACTAATACCCGTAATGTTGAGTAAGAAGTGAATGTCCGATTATAGAATATCTACACTCACGCTACACTTTGAATTAAATGTCATCAATGGAAAGCAATGTTCATTAAAGATTTTGTTACAAAAAAAAAACTTTCAACACTACTCTATCATTGATAAAAAAAGTCGGCTCAATAACTTCGAGCCTAGTAGAGATATTGCAATATTTTATCGTAATTATGTTTATGGCCCACCTTGGAAATAATATGTAAATACGTTGTTGTTTTTTTTTGTCGTGTTCTGCATATTAGATTTTTCATGAAAATAAAAAACAAAAACTCGGGTTTTTTCCAACTTTCTGT
>CAJNOL010002983.1:0-28405 GCA_905250125.1 Rotaria sordida | reverse complement strand
CGATTCCAACCGCCTTCATTCAGATGCTTTTGCTAGTGAAAGTTTGAAATCTTATGCCTTATCATAGTGCTTGCATTTGATTGTGTAACAAAGATGTGCATGATGAAAAGAAATTTGTTATTGCACTCGGTTTCAGAAGAAGAAGAAGAGTATAGGTAGCATTTTTTTCTTTTATAACCGAACGAATTCTTTCGAAGCATAATATTCTGCTCGTCTTCTGTACTTTTATTTCTATATCTAATTTTATTGTCATGATATGTTTAACGTAATGGAGTGTGAAATATGGTAGTGATTGAGTATTTGTTAGTTTGACAATGAATCTTTTTTAAGAGCTTGACAAAAAAGTTTTAAAGAATATTTAAGTGGCACTGAAAAATGAGAAAGTAAGTCAAAGACTCGTTGAAAAATCTAGCCCATTACTTCTGACATGCTCATCTATGAGATGAAATTAGTATGGTAAGAGTTATTTTTTGTAGATCAGATAAAGGAATGATGAAGTTTGCACTAAGATAAAATGTGTTGCAAATGTACGATACATTAAAATGCGACATGAGTTGTTCGAATCCATTTTTCGGCATGTGGATTCTTTTTCTGAAAATTCGAATAATTCATATTTTTTCAGTTAAATTCCAATTAGTAGTAAGGTGCCGGCAATGCAAATTTTCAGCAAAAAATTTTTTTTCGCGTTTTTTTCGCATCATCGGATAGAGCTTGAGCTGCTGATTACGAAAAACTACTTTTTAGCCTTAGCAAATGCTTCCTTCCGGTCGAAAAATACGAAATACTCGAAAAATGTCGTCTTTCGAGAAAAACACATTCTTTCTCAAAATGTGTAAAATTTTCCACTCTATTTCATTTTTTGGCTTCTGAAAATAATTTTTCCAGATTCACCATCAAAAACTGAGTATAAAAATGTTGTTAAAACGACTGCAGACCCAAAACTCTATTGGTGGCGGCGCTTCGAATCGCGTCGAGTCCACTTGGTATAGGTCCATTTTGTAAACCTATCTAGTTTCTCCACGTAAGTGATGAAGCCAAATATTTTATCTCATTCGACTCGTCATACCCCTAGCCAAAAACTAATGCATCGCTTTTTTTTTTCTTTTCTTTCCTGTGTTGAGAAAAATCGTTTTTACTGATACCATATCGATTTTAGGCGGTATTGAACGGCTTTCGATTTTAAATAAGACTTTTACTCACAAACAAAGTACAAATTCAGAATCAGCACAAAAAACTGAGTTAAATCAAGTATCTTTCAAGTTAATTTGATAACTTTCATTTTTTTCTCATTTTTTCAGGTGTCGTCGTAGAACCGAAATTATTGTATACGGGTCAAAAAATGAAAGTTATCAAATTAACTTGAAAGATACTTGATTTAACTCACGAGGGAACTATCCCAAGTGTTAATCACCGATCGGGTTCATATTTTGTCCATAAGTAGAACTTGATAAGACTAGAAGAACTCTAGAAGGGTTCGTCCCCATACGTTGTCCTTCTTGAGTTATGGTCGTTTTTACTGAATTTTCGGCCTATGGCAAAGCATATATAAAAACATGGAATTACAGAATTTTGACCTGAAATTTTGCCTACAGATAGATCTCATAGTCATTCGATAGTTCTAAAAATTTCAGCCCAAAAGAACGTGCTGTTCTCGAGATATTGGACATACAAAAGATGATCATGTGTTATAACAAAAGTTCAGAAAATTGACGATCTTCAACACTCGATATTCCACGAATAGTACATTCCTTTGGGCTGAAATTTTTAGAACTATCGAATGACTATGAGATCTATCTATAGGCAAAATTTCAGATCAAAATTCTGTAATTCCATGTTTTTATATATACCTTGCCATAGGCCGAAAATTCAGTAAAACGGTCATAATTGAAGAAAGACAACATATGGGGACGAACTATTTTAGAGTTCTTCTAGTCTCATCGAGTTCTACTTATGGACAAAATATGAACCCGATCGGTGATTAACACTTAGGATAGCTCCCTCGTTAGTTGAGCAAGCATATCCAAATCGAGACCGTACACGAGTAAAATCTAGAAACAAAATTGAACAAATGATGGGGTGTGAATGTGGGTGTTGCTCGGTGCAAAGACAAATAAATCCACACCCATACCCACACGCATATCTACATCCACACATCCACACCCAAAAAAAATCGAATGATGACCAACCAGAACAATCCAAGATATCAAGAGAAAACCCGTTTTGAGCAATTTCTAGCATTTAGCAATATAAAATTGTGAACCATTCTGAAATAACGCCATTTCATCTTTCAATGAGAAATACGCCAAATGTGAAGAGTATCCATGTAAAAGAAAAAAAGATGAGAAAAATCGGATTTTATCCATCTTTTTTTTACATGGGTAACTGTTATTCGATTTTAATCTATTCTTACTTCTTAATCAATAATAAGTTATTCTTATTTGTTATTTGCTTTTAATCATTCATATCTAAGATAAGCGTTTTTCTCGAGATTCGAACACAAAACCCTTATTTTTTCATGAGTTTTTGGATTTGTCATGTTTAAAAACCATATAGTTGCCACTAAGCTAATCTTCGATAGGTATAATAGAATTGAAACTCCTGTATCAATTGTTTAAAATGGAAGTGATGCAATTACAATAGAAATTTATTAAAATCGATTAAATTTGGACAATACAATTTAGTCCAATTAATATCCCAATAAATAAGGTTAGGTTTGATTATCTTCAATTCAAATCTTTCAATTTCAACCGTTATGATTTTGGTCACTTAGTTTATTAAGTATATGTCACAAATAAATAATGGAGTGTAACCAGCAAGTTTTTGTTTTTGACTACTGGATAAAACTCACGACTTTGAAGATCTGTCACACTAAATCAGATTAAAATCAATTTGAATTATATTGTTGAGATATATTGAACCCTCATTTTTTAGTGTGGAGAAATTTTTTTATGTCAATTTAATCTTCTTCTTCTAACTAATTTTATTCGAAAAAAAAATTTCAATACACTTTCACCGATATGAAGAAAATCTCTTTCAATCAGTTTTTTAAATTCTATATGGGAAAATCGATTTTTATATATTTATTTTATAGCAAGAAATCAAAATTTTACACATGATATGGGATCGGTTCATTTTAAGATGGAGCTCAATGATTCTTGTAAGAAGTTTAATGGTTTCAGGAGAAGACTGATTCATCTTCAAACACCTTATCGATTCGATGAAACGTCTTGATTATTATTATCGACTGAGTTCAAATGCAAAACTATTTCGTCATTGTACCATAGAATATTGTTTTATTTAAACTCATTCTACAATAATAGTAACTCATAGTTCGACTAATAAAACTCATGGGTGTCGAAACAGACAAGAAGTAGATGATATAATCTACATAATTTATATCCATATGTTTTTTTTATATCATGAGTATAAAACTTTGAAGAAATTGAGGTGAAATGATCAACGAGACAAGATGAAATCATATTTGATGTAGCTGTAGGATCAGAAGTAGACATGAGAATAAGAAATACAAATATAAGTTTTCGTTAGTCGCTTGATTTATTTTTTTCTTCGATCATGTTCATTCGAATGTGAATCTATACGAGAAGAAGAACGCTATCATGTGTATGTAGAGATACCTCCATACAATACCGTACAATGAGTATTTGAGTCTGATCTATTGCAATAAACACAAATTGTCTATGCAGAATGTATGAAACAATAAAAATTTATAATTAGAAATGAAATACATAATTGAACAGTTCATAAAAAAGCTGCACCTGATATATTTCTTTCAACATTTTTCGTTTTATCTTTTCTCACACTTTCTTCAGTTCTTCAGTTCTTGTTCACTAAATGAAATATCTTACTGATGAGTAATTTTTTTCAAAAATTCCACATAGGCAATGAGACCAAAAGTAGTCTTAAGATGAACGATTTGATACAGGTATGGCAAATATTAATGTTTACAACACACAATACAAATCTGTTTAGAATTAACCTTTGAACTCTTGTTGACAAGTGATCTTCGTGATGCTGAAAGGGAAGAGGTAGGCAAAACAAAACAGATGATGACAGGAGATTGATGAATATTTCTTTGCAGACTTGTTTTCTTTTTTGCCTCGACACCATCATCTGATCTCGAAGCCATTGATTTTCTTTCTTCTTCACCGACTAGAAATCAAATTCATGTGATGTTTGACTCTGAAGGTTAAGGTCAGGCAACGATGTCCGGGTAATAGAGATTGAGATAAATGTCGCTCTATGCTAATAAAAGAATCCTAAAAAACAAAATAAAACATTTTTCCTCTTCGAAAGTTCTAGACGGATCTTTCTTCCACCATTCTTCCTCGCATATATATATATGCCAGTCAGTTCTCCCTGTAAATATTTATGTTCTTGAGAAGAGAACGACAACAAGACCAATGTAATGTAAATGACATACTCACACAGGCAATATTAGCGAGTACTTTGCCTTATTGTGAAAATTCAAACAATGAAAAAAATTGCAAGAGACCGACTCTGACAAAGTCACTCATTTTTTTTTACATTCTATCCTTCTGATACGTATGCATGGACATCTTTACATCACATCAAGTCACCCTATGTAGATCATTTATCTTTTTCTAAATGTGTATCATCACCACAGCATATCTTCTTATCTCGTTTATGGTTACTTTTACAAAAAAGATTTCAAACGATGACTCGACCCTTTAAATGACGTTTCCCATCATGTTTTAGAGTTCACAACTGCTACATACACATTTTCTTTATTTTTGGGATATGTCATCTCGATCACTGGCGACACACAATCAATGTAGATTGGAGATAATACTTTCTCTATGCACGTGAGCGGGATCAACAATTAAAACAATACAAACCATCAAATGATGATAATATCAATGCTTGGTTTTTATTGGCCAAGATAAATGCGCATGAGCTTCACTACCGATCCATTTATATCAATATTTCCTCTCACTGGTTTGTCATAAATACTGAATATCAAGTATTCATTGAAGTCATTCAAGTGTGACTTAAAGTACATAAGTAAATTTTAGGCTATTTTTAAAGGTTCATCTTTCTTTAGAATAGACAAGCGTAATCGTTAACTAATCTCGCCCACAAAAAAAATCAATCGTTCTCAAGCATCTGTCTTAGCTAAAACTAGTTAGGTTACAAAATGCTCTAACTAATTGATGAAGAGAGTAATAAGCAGGTGAAAAATTCATCGAACAGCTGGCTTTTATAGAACTGTGTTCTTGGATCAATGAATAACAGCAAAAATTGAAGCAATAGAAAAAGAAACACTGCGCAACTTTTTTATGGAAATTAGTAAAAGACTGAATTTTTGTATTTCCGTCAAATGTGATACGTTTGAACAATATCTATAAAGTTTGATCATATCAATGAAAACTTGGCAGAGATATTCACCATTTGAAAAAAAAATAATCAATTAAATCTAATGATATAGAGTAGAAGAGCGAAAATATTTTCTCCAAGCGACTTTTGGGACACACTGTATATATTGCCAAGTGTTTTCACTGTGTATTTTTCAGTACGATTAAGCTGTTCAGTTGTCCTTTGCTCGCCTGGCTAACTTCTTTATCATTTTTTGATGTAGACATCTACGAAAACAATAGTTTATAAATAATAATTTAATTGATGATAATTTTTTTGTTAGCAAAACTAATAAAGCAATAAGATGAAAAAACAAAAAGATTAATTCAATTGTAAAAAATGCATAAAATCTTTTCTATTTTCATCAGTTGATCGTGTTGGTCGACCTAAATTATTTCTATGACCCGTTTGAATTCGAAGTTCAAGTAAAATTGGCCCATCACTATTAATTGCACGAATTTTTTCCATTGCTTCATTTATTTCAGATTGATTTGTGGCTATTATTACATGTTTATAACCACAACCTTGAGCTATATGACAAAATGAAAATTTCTCATGATTACCAGCAACTGTTGGTTGACCACCAACACTATCATGGGCACCATTATTAAATACAATATGTTTAAAATTTGATGGTGTAGCTGCAGCAATATTTGCTAAAATACCCATATGCATTAGAACAGCTCCATCACCATCCAAACAATATACCTTTAAATATTTATTTCAATTTTTAAATTAAGAAAAATAATAAAAATAGCTTACAGTTCGATTTGGTTTTTGAATAGCAATACCTAATGCAATTGATGATGCATAACCCATTCCACCAACAGTTAAAAAATCTCGTTCATGTCCATCATGACGTTTTGTTCGAAGTTCAAATAATTCTCTACTAAGCATTCCTGTTGTACTAACAACAATATCTCGCTGTCGGAAATGATTCATAACACATTCTAATGCTTGTTCACGTGTTAAAGATAATCTAAAAATTGAATAAACATTCTATCATTCTTTTATATTCATTGAACAGACTTATATTAAATTTTACCTAATTTCTACATCTACATCTATTTTAGGTTATGTATATGGTAAAAATGTTTCTCGTTTAACAAGTAATGCATGAGGACCTTTTGCTGTTTTCATATAATGTTTAGCTGTTTCAAGTGCTTGACCAGCACTATCGTGATTATTCGGTAATGATTGAAAAGTAATATCGAGTGCAGCTAAAAAAATACATATTGTATTTAAAGTTTTAATAAACAATATTTGCGCACCAAGCATACTAGGTGTTGTAGGTCCCTGAACACGATGTTGTGGTTCATCTGGTTTACCTGGTTCACCACGCCAACCTATTTGTCTTTTAACCAACGGGGAAAACGGCAGACTTGAAGTAGAAAAGTACATCAAACTATTTTACTTGAAGTAAGCTTAAAGTAGCTCAAAGTAGCTTGAAGTCACTGCAAGTAACTTCAAGTAAATTTGAAGTTGAAAAGTACTTCAAAGGACTCTACTTGAAGTAAGCTTAAAGTAGCGCAAAGTAGCCCAAAGTACTTGAAGTACAAAAGTCTGTCGTTTCCGCCTTGATTTAGATTCCAGAACATTATTTAAATTCTGTTTGATAAAATCATTTGCCATAGAAAATTATGTTTATATAAAATCTTATTTTAGAAATAAATTCAGCTTACAATAATGACTAATACGAAAATTTTGGCATGAATGTCGGGCTTGATTATAAGCTTGCTCAATGTGTTAGAAAATTGATTCTCTTTTCGTCAAATAGAGCAAAGTCTGAAAATTAAAAATGCATATTTCAAAAAAAAAATTGTGAGTTGATTAATGGTTCAAATTGTCCTTTTTCAAAAGGCACCAAAAATGCCTTGTAACCAATCAAAAATTAATGTTTTCTCTGCGATTTTAGATTTATGAGCATTTTCAAAAGGTATTAAATATTACTATGCTCTACAGGCAAGAAACTATACTGAAAAAGATTTTGAGTCGAAACGAATATTATCAGTGTTAGGAAGTGTCTGTTCACACACTCCTGGTTCACCTTTATTCCTTCCTACTAAAACTAACTATAACTAACAACAACTAAAAGAAAACAAACAGTCCGTGTTTTTCTAAATACACGGAGGACAATGGACATATTATAAGAGATAGAGAAAAAGAAAAGAAAAGAAGAGGTAGTGGTAAGAGATAGCGCCACTACCTAACAATCAGTCTAAGATATGAGATTCTTTCACTTTAGCGAAAACTAGCGTCATACGACTTTTATGACAGTTTTATTTCGTCAAGAATTTTATATAAAAAAAATTTTGACCGTAAAATTTGAATACAGTGTTGTCGAAGAGCTTGAAAAACTGTATCATTTGTATGGCTTAAACTTGATTTCTTTTTAAAAATGAGAGTCTCGAGCTTTTCCCGAAAAGGCAAGCTTCAGAAACACGTGTAACTAACCAAAACAAAGTCGCTGCAGCGTTACCGTGGTGATGACAGGCCTTGAATTCGTAGTTTTTCACGAGCTGTGCTCATGACGAATCAAGCTTCAAAGTTTGAACTCAATTGATTAATATAAGTGAGAAATATGTTAATCACAAAAATCAAATTGTAGCAAAAAGGCGCAAAAATTATAAGACATTTTTGGTACCTTTTGAAAACTGGAACTTTCGACTGCTAACCAACTCACAAGTTGTTTTTTGAAGTATACATTTTTAATCTTCAGGCTTTACTCTATTTGACGAAAGAGAATCAGTTTTCTAACACATTGAGCAAGCTTATAATCAGGCTCAACATTTGTGCTAAAACTTTTACATCAGTCATTAGTATTTATTTCTTTTAATAAATTCTAACATTTAGATTTTTTTTTTCAAATAGTTTATTTCATCTACTTAAGTCAGTTCAATAATAGTGGCGAGGATATCGTAATTCCTTATAGAAAGCTCTAAGAGACTTTTTTTTCTATATAGTCTGATAGAGAAAAGAAAGCTGTATTTTTCTATGCTATTTGATCATATTCAAACTACTACCATAATAATAAACAAGGGATAACATTCGTTTTGCTAGGATATGTACTGGTTGTATTAGATTGTAACGAATGAGTAGATTAGACAGTTGTGCTTAGTATTTCAATTTTTAATTAATTTATACGATGTATTAAAAAACAAAATATATCACAAGATGCAATGTGAAAAGCTTCACAATTTACATAAGATTGCTAATTTTATAATTGCACTTTTTGTTTTCAAGATGGACAAAACTCTATATGACCAATTTTCGATGCTGCAAATATGATCATTTACTAGTACAAGACAAATTTCTTTTCTTATTCCTTCAATTAATGAGTCATAACGAACACTATAACTGATGGCTGAATTTATACTAATTAAAGCGTGTTCCAATTAGATTTCCGTTCATTCTTATATTACTAGTTAGGACCTATACCAGTTACGTAATAACAAATCACAACTGTATAAGTACTGGTAGTTGAGGAAAAGATATGAAATTCGAACATCTTCGAAAATTGGTCGCATAGGGTTTTGTCCATCTTGAAAACAAAAAGTGCAATTATAAAATTAGCAATCTTATGTGAATTGTGAAGCTTTTCACATTGCATCTTGTGATATATTTTGTTTTTTAATACATCGTATAAATTAATTAAAAATTGAAATACTAAGCACAACTGTCTAATCTACTCATTCGTTACAATCTAATACAATCAGCACATATCCTAACAAAACGAATATTATCCCTTGTTTATTATTATGGTAGTAGTTTGAATATGATCAAATAGCATATAAAAGTACAGCTTTCTTTTCTCTATCAGACTATATAGAAAAAAAAAGTCTCTTAGAGCTTTCTATAAGGAATTACGATATCCTCGCCACTATTATTGGACTGACTTAAGTAATTGAACAGAACCATAAAGAAAATAAAGATTAACAATTAATGTTTACAATGATATAACTAAATACAAATCAATTAATATATGTTCATGATGAATTTGAATCAAATTGTTTCATCCCATCGAGTTGATTTGTTTCTAAACGATAAGAATTGAAAATTAAAATTAAAATCAAAGAAGATTGTTTGGAAAAAGAACAGTATAAATCAGTGTTTCTATATTTTTTTATACTTATTTTTAAAAGTTGAATCATACCCATTAGTAAGACAAAAAAAAAAGGATTTACAATTGGGAGAAATTTTAAAAATGTAAAGAAAATCAATTGAATTCATTCTCCATGATTAAACAATCAATTGTAGTTATCGAATTTCAAATGTTTTCTTAATAAGATAGAAAAAATTATGTGAAGAATATTATTATTACAAGTTCTTTCGATGATCAATGAAAACAAAAAAAAACAAAAGACAATCGAAGCGATAATAAATGAAACATTTTGCACTGTTTCATTTATTACAATTCTGTCAAATAAATCATATCTGTGAAACAGTAAAAACATTATAACTAATCTGTATTGTTTTATTTTCTCATTAAATATTAATATTTCAGCAAGTGTACTTTAAGTTAAATAAAAGTTTTAAGAACGCTACTGACTATTTCATAAACAAATTAATATAAAAAAGTTTGCAGCATAGAATATGAATAGAATGTATTATCTATAATATAATGCTGTTTTGGCTTTTTTTAAATAAAATTATATTTCAATTAAGTAAGCGTGTCGCGAGGCGGAAAATATTGAGCAGAAGGATATTTACAATTTTTTCGAAAATTTTTAGAAATTCTTAAAATTTTTTAAAATTCTTAAAAAATTTTTCTAAATTATCGAGTAAAAAAAAAACAAAATTTCGGAAGATTGAGAAGTCATTCCCTTCCACGATTCCTTGCCTACGACACCTCTACAATTAAAAATAATTTTTCAAAAAAAGAGTTATTAATTCAATTAGGATGTTACGAAAATTTCAACACTTTCAGAATAGATCCAAACAATAATTCAGAACAAACATATAACATCATGGAAATTTAACGCTTTATCATATCAGAAAATGATAATGTAGACAAAGAGTTTTCATCAAAGAACGACATAAAACATGTCAATGATGTGATCATAGATCTAATTGTTCAATGTCTTACGACGAACTTTAACATGGAAATATTGAATTAATACATGACAAGTTATCAACAATGATATTGTAGCTGATAGTTCTCTATAGAGTACAGTCTTGAAGTTCCAAATTTTTTGAAACCAAAAACTGAACCGAATTCAAAGTAATTCAGTGTCTCAAATATGGCATTACAACTGAAACTATGAAATAAAAAAAAAGGATGAAACTATAATCGTTGCAACCACAAAAACTGTTTTTTGATGATAACTAAAGTCATCCATATTTTGCCATTCTTAGGTGACTCTTTCAGAAAGAAATATTTCATTCATTTATGGCATACAATGGTAATTGTAAATGTAAAAATAAAGAAAAATAATAACTTACGAGGTAGGCACTTCAACTGTTTAGAAACTTTCGACTTCATCTTTTTGGCTATAACTAAGTTTCAGTGAAGCTAAGAAGTCTACAAAAGTTTCCGTGTCCATTTCTCTTATCAACTCAGATATCACTAAATGTATATTAAGAAAAAACCTTTTGTATCACTCTATTGAAAAACCTGTTTCTCTGTAAGTCTAAATATTTTCTATATTATACGTAACTTTTCGAGGAATTCAATGACGAGCACTAATATATTGAAATTTTAAACAAATATAAATCTGAATTATGAAGTACTGATAATTTACTAGTAAATTCTATATAATTTTAAGTATTTTTTTATGTATTAGAAATATAATATTGCCGAAAGTTGTTTCTCTTTTGATTCGTCTTTATGTAAAGATTAGAACAAAACAACTTTTTCTTTTCTGTTCTATCCTGTCTTGGAATCGACCATCGTCATTATGTACAGCAAGACAGGAGAGGACACAGGATATTCGTGATATAAGTAAGTGTTCTGTTTTCATTACTTGTACACCGATTATCACTATTATCAAATGAACTTCTACTTTTTTTTCTACACATGTGACCCCAATACAATAATTACATTAGTTTTTCTTATTATTTTTCATATATAAAATGAAGTGTCTAATGTTTATTACTAGCAAGTCTTCAGTATTTCATAATTCAATTTAATCAATACATAAAATTTAGATATATCAATTTCTTGAATAAATGTTTAATATTCAAAATATTTTATGTTACAGAAAAATAGTCTTTTCAAAAACAATTGATAAAAAATCTCTGTTTTGATATAAATTCTTCTTAACAATAGAAAATTTCAGATCTTGTATTATATGTAAACATACAAATTTTCTAGAGATATTTACTATTATGTCTCACTCGTTGACTTTTTAATTAAAAAAGTTTTTCAGAAAACTAAACCGATTTTGAATTTTTCGAGAAGAAAGTTTTAAAATTCCAAATATCAAAGAAATAATAGTCACCTTAATCTTTAAGATTTTCAGTACAAAATCCTGAAAGCAAAAGCGTATGTTGACGGAAATCTACTAATTAAAGGACAAGTTTTTCGAGATTATTAATTGATTAAGAAGAGATTTGTAATATATCTTTGAAACATTTTGATCAAGGAAATCTTCTAATACGATCAGTCTTGTATTACGAGAAGTGATTTACATTTAATCATATGTTGAAAGCGAAGAATCATAGACATAACCCTAGTGAAACATCTTGTAAGCAAAATCTTGGATCTTGTACCAAGATCTTAATATCTTGTGACAAGATCTTGGCCAAGATACAGGGAACAGAAATGTTAACAGATCTTGATAACCCAGGTCAAAAAATCAGACATAAAACCTTGTATGATCAGACGAGATCGTACATAAAATTGTCGTTTCTGAAATCTTACAGTAAATCATAGTATAAGATACTTGCAGGATCTTACGATTTTCTATAATCTTACTATGATATCTTATAAAATAGCAAGATCTTGCAAAAATCTTGTAATACGAAGTAACTTAAGATTTCAGGAAAAACGATTTTCCGTACGCTTTTTCATCTGATCTTATAAGATCATATAAGAGCCGAGGGTATGATCTTGTAAGATCTTACCGTCTGATTTTTCGACCTGAGAATTTCGGTATAAAATAATAACATTATCATCTTGCACCAAGATCTTGACTTGATAGTACCTGTTATGAATGATTTTGCTACTGCTTGGAGCTAGATTGTCCCGAATGATTTAAGAAAACATGATCTCCATTCAAAGGTGTTCGTGAGGATGACGGTTTTCGAACTGACCATTGGTCTCTAATTGGACTCCTTGTGTATACAGCAGCGATTCGATTTCAGATTTATATTCAGTGTCAAATTTTACTTCGGATTGACTATCTCGGTAGTATTTAGAGTCATCCATAAACGACTTTTAGTGATCATTTTTGAGCACGGATATTTCAGTTAAGATCTTATAGATCTGTAGCTAAATTTTCAAGATCTGTTAACATTTCTGTACCTTGTATCTTGGCTAAGATCTTGCACTAAGGAAATACTTTTGAAGTTTTCGTAGACTTAACAAAATTTATTATTCATATCTAAAAAATGAAGTGAGAAGCTTTAAAACAATTCTGATATCTTTTTTGTTAGTTGTATATAAATACAGATGGAATAAAGAATTATTTATTATTTTTATAATTTATTCATATTATATGGATTTTCTCGAGTTTTAATTCTTTTTCTAATGTGCTTGGAAGAAATTGTTTTTAAATAAAAAAACTAGATATAGAAATTTCTAAAAAAAAATACAATACTAATTTTTGGGTAATGTATCATCAAATCAATGGTTTCAACAACAGTTTCTTGGATCTGAAGTGAAAATCGTTTTTTTTTATCTTTGATAACTAGAATCGTACTCAGACTTATGATTCCGAGAGTAATTGTTGGAATCACAGAACTTTATTTCAGAAATATAAAATCTGCTAGTAGAATAAAAAAAACCTTACTCAAATGGAGGACAAAACCATAATAAATGGTCTAAAATTATTTTCTATTTTTGAACTAATTAATAATTATTTAAAATTTTATTTTTATGTCATTAAATAGAGAATTTAATTTTCTATAAATATGTTGATTTTATCTTTCAAATAGACGTTTTTCTCATTAGTTTCAAATTAGCAAAATGAATACTTATTTCATCTTACAAGTACTAAAATTCAACAAACGAAAAATTATAAAGAATTTTTAGAAATTAATTATAGTAGAAATTTGAAATATATTATAATATTTTACATCTTACCATATTACTTTCAAATTTTTAAAAGAAATATTTAGGAGGAAAAGTTTTCGATTGAAAAATTATCGAAATAACCAAAGAAAAAATTGATTCTGAACAAATTTCTACAATTATTTTTTGTTGATTTAAAATAACGAAAATGTTTCAACTATTTACGTGAATTTATACAGTGTTTAGTGCAACATTTAATTATGCATTTAATACTACAAAAATCAACATTGTATAGAATGTGTCTAACATCTATTAAACAATATTTTCTAATGTATTTTCAGATATATCTTCACATATTAATTAACAACTTTTGTTTATTTCGGAACAAAAACTTCAAAATTACGCGAAACTCATTAAAATATAGAGCAAAAAACTCTCGATCTTTTAATATATAATCCTTAATTCATAACATCGATTTTGATGAACACACATTCATATAAATCGTTTTCTTTTTTGTTGCAAAAAAACAAATAATAGAAATTCTCAATTTGACTATCTAATAGATTTTAATCTCATAAAGTTTATATCTTCATGAAAAAAAATCTCTTCAAAAAACAAACCCGATAATTATGTAGAAGATTAAAATCTCTATTTAGCAAAATCAGAATAAAAATTTTAATAAATATTAAATTCGTTAAAGATAAAAATAAACTTATAAAATAAAAATTATTTTTCAAAAAATTTCTTCTCTTCAATTAATAAGTCTTCTATAATTTTCTTCTACGATCGTCCGTACGTGTGAGTAGATTTTGCACCACTGATTCTCTCATTTATTGTAGAATAGAATGATTTATCTACTGTCAAGAGGGAAACAGCCAATTTATTTTTAATTTTCACTCAATTTCAAATAAAAAAAAAATCTGATTTCAGCTGTTTTCCCTTGTCCGGTGTAGTAGTGTTCCCAGAAAGTTAGAAGTAATCTAGAGAAAGAGTTAAGGGGGCCCCTCCCTCAAAAATCGATCTCAGCGCAGGAACATCCAAACGGGCTGATATTTGGAGGATATGTTGGGCTTGTGATAGGACGTGTGTGATAAAATTTTCAGCCTTCTCTCATCACGTATAATGGAGAGACCGATCGAATAAGGATCAAAAAATAGCTTATCGCATCTCCAACAATTCTCTGTGACCCCTCATTCTACATGCTTGATTTTTTTTTTGTTTGAAAGAGCATGTTCGGATGCAGTGCCTATGAGGGTCCTTTTTTTTAAATCCTTACTTTTTAAGGGAAAAAAAGGGATCGAAAGTTCAATGACTCAAAAACACTCTAAAGAAGTGGCGCTCTAATTATATAAAGATTTTTATATATAATAAAAGCAAAGCTTAATAAAAAAACTGGCTCTCATAGGCACTGCAGTTTTCCACGCTCTTTTAAACAAAAAAAAACTATTGGCTATAATGAAGCTCGTTCGAGAATTCTTGGAGATGCGATCGAGAACCTATAAAACAAGAAAAATCGAAAAAGATTTTCGGTTTTTTCAAAAACAGTTTGTTTTTCGAATAGAGGATATTAGAACTCTCCAAAAATTTTTGAAAAAAAGAGGTGCCGAGTAAAAATTTTTGTCATTTCTGAGAGATCAAATGACGGGCTATCTTCCCCTGCATTTATCTTAATTTCGGTGATTTTGACGAAAAGTGACTTTTTTTGGGGGGGGGGGGGGGGGGGGGGGGGGGGGGGAGGAGCCCTTAAAAGAAATAAATGGTGTGACAAATTTTTAGGATAGGGTAGAACTGTGTATATCGTCAAAACTACTAATTGATTATCTTTGCAACAGAAGAATTCAAACTTATAAAAATAATAGAAAATTGTTTCTACAATTGCAATCAAACTATCGATACATTATCAGGCATATAGTAAATTCTTAGTTAATTAAGTGAGAAGTAGCATAAACTCTTTTTTTTTCTAACATTATGGGTCTTAAAATTTGATTACTGTACAGCTCAATTGATTTTTTCCCCTTCGTATTTTTGTTTTTATAACTATAGTTCTTTTATTTAGTATCTTTTTATGTATAGGAAGAAACGCCAAAACGCGCTGCATCTTATAGTATATTTATGTTGAACAACAGATGCATTTTGAAGTATAAGAGTGTATTTAAACAAAAGTGACATGTTTTTTTTTTACTAGAAATATCCATCAACATTTATTATTCATTTCAAAATAGCAGAATAGTAAGTATTTTTGGAATAACTTTTCATAGAAACAAGATAGAGACTTGTGGCTTTCACCATTCGAAAGAGGAGATGAAGCTGCATTGAGTCTTATATTTCAGATCTTTCTGACACCCTTTATTATCGTCTCCACCTCATTTTTATAAACAATTCACGTTTCTAGCGAGAAGAAACTGGGTTTTCTGTGATAAAAATACAATAAAAGTCAATTTTTCAGAAAAATTAGGTGGAGACGATAATAAAGCTTGTAAAAAAAATCTGCAATATAAGACTCAATGCAGCTTCATCTCCGCTTTCGAATGGTGAAAACCGCAGGTCTCTATCTTGTTTCTATGAAAAGTTATTCCAAAGATACTTACTATTTTGTTATTTCGAAATGAATAATAAATGTGGATGGATATTTCTAGTAAAAAAGAAAAAACACGTCACTTTTGGTTTAAATACACTCTTTATACTTCAAACTACATCTGTTGTTCAACATAAATATACTATAAGATGCAGCGCGTTTCGGCCTTTCTTCCGATATATAAAAAGGTACTAAATAAAAGAACTATAGTGATAAAAACAAAAAAAATATGAAGGGGGGAAAATCAATTGAGCTGTACAGTAATTTACTAATTTCATTAAGAAAAAAAATATAACTTAATGTAAATTGTTATACTTAAATTTTTATTTAAAGATGGTTAGAAGTTTTAATATGATTTCATTAAGATTAAAAAAATGAATCAAATAAACAATGAAAAATTTATTCATATTTTTCAAGCATTAGAAAAAAAAATGCGTTTTTATAATTATAATATGAAATTTTTGAATTTTTAAATCTTTTCCATTTAAATTGAAATATTTAAACAAAAATAAAAATTTCATAACGAGTAGTGTTTCTAGTTTTTCTATACTATACAGTTCTTCTTGTTAAGAAATGAACTAATATTCTGAAAAATTGTAGAGAACACACTAACATTTATATAGAACATTTATTTGATAGTCATTTCGGTTCAAAATAAAATGCAAAAGTATTAGGTCACCTTCAAAAAAGTTTTTAGTTTTCAAATTTCGTAACTATCGGTATTTTTTGAGAATAACTCAGTTCTGATTAAAAGAAAATTTATGAAATTTTTTCTTATAGCATATCTACATGATTTCTATGCATCATAAAAACTTCATGGAATTTACTTTTATTATTGAGAAGATATAAATATCATAATGCACAAAAAATATACATATATGAAATTCTATGATGTTTGGTTAGATACATAAATAGTTCAATCGATTATTTTGAAAATTTAATAAAATAATATTTTAAATATCTCTGTTTTTTTTTTTATTATTTCGATTGAAAATTAGACGAACTTTTAGTTAATCATAAGTCGATTTAACTGTTAATAAAATGAATTCATGTACGATAAGTATATGATTTCTTTTCTGTAAAATAATAATTATCATCGAATGAGAAAAAAACAAACGAAAATCTTCTCTCGTTATAAAGATGTTAGGCGATAACAGCAAATTTGAAGTAGAAAAATACGTCAAAGTACAAAAATAATTAACAGTACTTAATAGTAGTTCCAAGTATGTGGAAATAGCATAGAGTATTCAGCAGTACCTTAAATTAGGTCAAAATACTTTAAAATACGTCGAGTTATTTTAAAGTGCATTTAAAGATTTGAAAGTCATGAAATAAAATAAAATGGTGATGAGCAAAGATGCACGATTAGTTTATATTCTTTTGGAAAAAGAAAAATTACTAGTTAAACATACACAAACAAATACAAATTTATTAATTATTGTTAGGTGTTTGTTCATCAAACGTAATAAACGATCACTTGACAATTTAGTTATCTCGTTCAATAAGAGACAACATATTAGAGAAAAAGTTCTGTACAAAACTTGAACATAGTTTCGGAAATCGAAAAGAATTAGAAAGTTTTTCCAAGTTGATACAAACAAGATTTTGTATAAAATTTGTTTTTGTTAATCCCAAAAAGGTTTCGTAATTCCACTTTCTATAGAAAAACCTTCAATAACCACTTACAACTATACCTCACCTCCTTATGATTCCTCAATCTTTAACCTCTTGTATCTACATCTATATTGAACCTCTTATATCCATAGCTAAGCCCTGATTACTACGAAATCTTGATATTATCTAAATATATATTCTCTTACAATGGAAGGTCGCCAACTATTAGTTAAGAACATAGACCATGTTCGGATCAAATGAAATCTCTCACTGATCAAACTAACAAATTTAAAATATTACATGCCTATACCATACCTAGAGAAAGTTATTTAAATTTCAAAGTATGTAAAATTTAGGTACAAAAATAAATCAGAAAAAGTTTTCTTCATTATTCTAAAGACAAAACATATTATTGTTCGAGCCAATCTAGAGATTATCAAGGGTTCTTTTTCATATGATACGAACACTTCTAAATTTCACTCTTACAATAGAATACGATTCTTTCAACTGATCAGATTGTAACAAGAATTTTTTTTCCTGTTGCAAGAACAAAACATAGCGTTGTTCGAATTATATAAAAGAGAACCCTTCATAACCCGTATATTGAGGAGAATAACCTCATGTTTTACCCTTACAATAATCATAATCCAGCAACCATGTTCTGTCATATGACTTGAACAACTCTATCTTTTGTTCTTACAATAAGGAAAAATCCTTGTTAGAATATGATCAGTTGAAAGAATCGTCCTCTACGGTAAGAGTGAAATATAGGATTGTTCGCATCATATGAAAATCAACCCTTGATAATCCTTGCATTGGCTCAAACAATAATATTTTTGTCTTTAGAATAATGAAGACAACCTTTTCTGATCCATTCTTATACCTAAATTTGATATATATTGGAATTTAAATAATCTTCCTTTAGGTACGCTGTAGGCACGTAATATCTTAAACTTGTTCGTTTGGCGCTAAGAGCTTTCATTTGACCTAAATATGATCTAACCTGCTTACTTATGTGCAAAATCCTGCATCTATTTGTATATGATCTTTGATTTGTCTAAACTTCAGATTCATCTGTGTCAGACCCATATATCTACGTTTGAATCATGATATAGTACTTGTTCCTAATAACGACAGAAACAAATTGTCGTATCTTCTTAGACTTGGCGTACGACCATTTCATATCCAATCGAAAATATTTTTATATTTGCATAATTGTTGGATTCTTCTCGTTCAAATTGTATATCAACAATCTTTTTTCTTAATTGTTTTGACTTAGAAATCAATGGCCCACGTTCATAAACTATTTCCGTCGTTATTAGGGAAACTGCCCCTAATAACTGTGGTCAACTAATTTTTGTTCCTAATAACGACGCTCTAACAAAATATAAGCAAAAAACTTACTTTTGCACGAAAACAATTTTTTTCCTGTTTCCAATGAGAAATAAAGAAGGGATCTTGGGAATAGTTTTGTAGATCGTGTCGAGCTCTATCAGAATCCAAAGATTTTTGATAAATGAATTTCCATTTATCAAGACACAAAACTTGAAGAGAAGACATATGACATCGCTTGAAAAAAAGTTGTCCTTAATTACAATGTTGAGCTATATTTTGTCTCTAATAATGCCGATAGTTGTGTTTGTTCTTGACGAGGACAGCATGCTAACTTTTGATCCCAGTAAAGTTGACCCATTTTAAATAGATATATTGCTTATAAATGAAGTCTTTCGTACCACTTTTCTAATGAAGTGTCGTTATTAGAGCCTGTCGGGTTCAACATTTTTGGACCCGGACCCGGTCTGTACTCACAATATTCTCAATGAAATTTTTTAATCCGACTTAATAGTCGCTCCGAAAATACGAGACAATTTTATCACTTATTTAGATTCAGCAACTAGTACGCCCTACACTTTTCTCAGGACGTCTTGATGGTAACCGTGTAAGAATAGAGTCATAATTGACTATTAATTTTAGAGTAGCAACTGTCGTCACGGACCTGGACTCGGTCAATAGAAAATTTTCAGACCCGGACCTGACCCGGAATTACCTGGATCCGGGTCCGGGTCCGGGTCCAGGTAATTCCAGGTTCGAGTCCTACCCGACGGGCTCTAGTCGTTATTATGGTCAAAAGTTAGCTTACCGTTCTTATTAGGGAAAAAAGAGTTTATAAAGACAGTTTTGAATAAGCAAAATATTTTTATTTAATCATATCTGTTCTGATTGACTTTGATTAAATTCTTAAAAATATTTAATAAAAATAATCTATGAGTAAATTATGAGTAAGAGTGAAACATTTACATTCTTATTATCCTCCTTATTCACTGATAGAGATAAAACTAATGAGATTTGATTTATGAAAAGTTTTGTTTTTAATATTTAATAATTCATTTCGAAACAAGATACGATTTATTATCATATTTGCATAAAAAGCATAGAGTTTTTTTGATTAATTGACAAATAATAATCATTTTAAAGAAGAAAAAAAATGAAAGAATTATATTTCACTAATAATATTATTAATTTGTACATGTAATTCTGTTCAAGGATTCATATTCAATGAAAAAATAATTCTAATTCAGATATTAATTATTATAATTTATTCATCCTAATAGATGTGATTAATGTTTTTCAATAAAATAGAAAACTTACTAAATAATTAAGATGAAAATAAATCTTTTTCTAATTGATCAAAATAATCGATGTCTAATTGTTGATTTTCCCATTGACATAAACAATAACTTTTTTTTACACATTGATCAATATAAAAATGTAATATATCATCTTTTAAAGTTGAACGATGTGCTTCTGTTTCCAAAAACCTTATTACTTTTAATATAATCGGTTGTTTCATTGCATAATTATCGTTTATTTGATCGTACATGAAGTTAATACCGGCATATGAACCATTCTTTACTTCTAATGAAATTTCATTTTTGTATTTTTCTTCTGGAATTATTTCCAAAAGAATCATTTTCATTAACGAGATACAATCATCAATGGGCAAACATTTAATATTACCATGTCTCTTGTATGTTAATTCATTGATGATAAATTTTGATGCTGTTGATAATGTTCCGTTGTATTCTCCAGAAAAACCAATTTCTGCTGAACTTTCCCAATCGATCAATAGAATTTCCGAACTATTATAATTTATAAAATACAAAGCAAATAAGAATTATTAAAAACTTATGTATTTTCAACATCAAAATATTTCTTATCCATTTTTCATATTATGTTTCTGACGATCAATAAAAGTAATAAATCTAACGAAGATTTTCCATAAAAAGAACGAACACAAATTTTTTATTTTGTGTTTCTTTATCGAACATATGGTTTTTATAGCATTTGAAATAATCTATTATTTAAAATAGAGTGAAAAAATATAATATACTTTTGAATTTTAAGATCCTATTTGAAGAACAATTTATTGGAGATATCGAAATAGTGTTTTCAATAGTTCTCATATTAGCAGAGACGTATTCAGAGGAGGATTGGGGGATTGATCTCTTCTAAAAAATGCAAAAAAAACTTGAGAGAAGTACGGATCTATCAAATTATGTGAGCTGAAAAAGTTCCTCCCAATGGTGATCTGTCTCTAAAACATTCAATCCTCTTCTTAAGAGAATTTTTGAGTACGTGTCTGCACATTACTATTAATCTACAATACTGAAATGTAAGTAATTTTACCAGTATCGATATATTAATTTTTATTACGAAAACATTTTTTTCACATCGGAAAAAAAAAGTTTAGTACATTTTTAATATTTAGTAAAGTTATTTTCTTTTTATCTGTTATCCAACGATAACTAAAAATATTTTTCTATTTATACATTGTTTAGTGCAAAATTTAACGAACTAAAGACGATGGTCGGAAATCATTCATTTTTCGCCGCTCTGTAAACTCTATAAAATGAAAGTAGCTTAGTAGTATAGGACTGCTTTGATATTGATTTATTAACATCTTGTCGCTTTTTTGAACGAAAGCTTAATGAATGTTAGAGTTTTTTTAACAGAATGCTGTGATCCCCTCAGGAATCTCGGAAAAACTTAGTTTCCAATTTCAGCTTGAAAATTTGCACAGAAAGAGATCTTACCAAGAATAGTGTATCCTGAAATTTTTAGATTTTTTTAATGTTGTAATTATTCTAAAAAACGGCTATGTTAAAAGCATATCTTTTACATCGCTCATATAGACAGACATGGTCGATGCTCATGTTTTAAGATAGGAACAACAAAAAAATCTGAAAATTTCACCATACACTATTCTTGGTAAGATCTTTTTCTATGCAAAGATTCAAGTTGAAATTGAAAAATAAGTTTTTCTGAGATCGCTGAGGGATCACAGCATTCTGTTAAAAAAACTCTAACATTCATTAAGCTTTTGTTCCGAAAAGCGACAAGATCTTAATAAACCAATATCAAAGCAGTCATATACTATTAAGCTACTTTCATTTTATAGAGAGGTTCGAAAGCGGCGAAAAATGGATGATTTCCGACCATCGTCTTTTATCATAAAATATTGTTTTAGACATTAAAATATAAATTATTTATTTATTATAGTTATTATTTATTCCTTTTGCTTTTTTTTTTGACATTCAGGTAATGATGAAAGAAAAAGTAATAGAAATTAAATCAAACTCCATATATGTTACACTTGATAAATAAATTCAATTGAAAATTTATTCTTGAAATTTTCTATAAAGATACATATATCATATCTTTCTCGATATGGATATCGCAAGAAAATATCAAGGCACAACCATACTCAACGTTCAGTTACGTATTCACATTATTGAAAATTTAAACTTTAAAATTGAAAACTAAATCGTACAATTCACATTTCAGTCTTATTCAACTTTAAAGTTTTACGTTGCTGCTAGATCGGGATCATATTGCTCATAGTTAGTTACGTTTTGATAAAAATCATAAAATATATGTTAGGAAATGCACTGGTCGTATTTATTTATAGAAAAAAAAACGGATTATTAGACAACAACCAGAGTGCTTGGTAAATGCTCTGTTACTCCAAAAAAGAAAAAAATGATTATTCCAACTAATAAATTATTGGAAAAAAAATTGACATTCAAAAATCACTTATTAGTGAATACTTATTATTTCAAGAGAAAACACCTGAAAATAATCTTATAATAGGCATCTACATATACTAAACACTTTTGTCTTGTCCCAATGATGTCGATATTAGAGAAAGATCTCACTTTTATTTTTTTTACCTTGTATGTTGATGATTCCATAATTGAATAATATTGGATTTTCTAATATCACGATGTATAATATTATTTCTGTGTGCGTGTTTAATTTGTTCCCATATGATATGAATATTATTTAATAAAATATCTTTTGATATAAATTCACCAGGTGGATGACGAAATAAGAAAACATATTCACAAACTTTAATAATATTATATTTATTACCATATAATTTTTTATAAATAAATATTTCTTTATCAACAGGTTTGTTACTTATTTTTAAAGTATATTCATTTCTATTATCTTGATTAATTAAACAATTAAATACTATTGAATTAGCACCAATTCCTAAGAGTTTATTATGAATAAGAATATTTTTAGGTAATTGTTCTAATCTTTTAAAACCAAATTGTGATGGATCAATTGTAAAAAATTTTGTTAAACAATCTAGTAAATATTCTTCTTCATTTTTGAAGGCACATTTTGATGCTTCATATATAAAATCATAATCATTATTTGATCTTGATACTTTTCCAAACCTAATATCACGAAAATCAGTCATTATACCTATGATAAACCTACGACATGATGGAGAATAATCCAAAACAACTTGTAGATAATGTAAAAGTTGATCAATATCTTCATCTTTCATTTTTTTCTTTATTTCAACGATGGAAACTATATGTAATGGTAAAAATTCCAAATCGAGACCACTTTCTTCTGATTTAAGCTTAGAATTATAATAATCAACCAAACAAAAATCTGGAATTAAACGCTGAAATAAATTTTTGAATATAGTACCTTGAAAATTATCACAATGTTTTAATTTATCACCGATAGATTTATTATATACTTTCATGCAATTCATATAAAAGCTTAATTGACATGTTTTTTCATCCATACTTCCAGGATTTGATTTTAACCAATTTTCAATAATTGTATATAATTGTTTATAATTTGTCATATCAACAGTGATATTGTTTTCAAATAAATCTTCTACTTTTCTTGGTATTGGAAGTAGATTATAGTAGTTATGGCTTTTGCTGGCCGAACGACTTTCTGTCATGATAATGAATCGAAATGACGATATGGATCTTATTTAAAACTAAATAATAAAATAAATATTATTTTTGTTAAATAATTATCTCTTAATAAAAAGTTTTATACTTACTAAAATAATCAAATATAGATAACAATTGAATTATTGTCGTATAAGAGAAAAAAAACTTAAATTAATCTATCTCTCAATATATCTTGACAATAAATCGTATTTAACGAAAAATTTTTTTTTATTGTGTATTTATTACTAAATTTATATTAATTATCAATATTGTTACAATTTCAAAACATAATTGAACCTAAAAAAAAAAATAAATAAAAAATAAAACTATTTTTTAAATGCTCATATTTATTGAAATAATCGATTCTGGAAGGATAATACGATTCTTATGAATTTTTTCAATATGAAAACTTGAAAGTATTATGTTTAATTGTGTAATTTTTCAATATTTTCTGGGTTAACTGTAAAATTAATATGAAAATATTATCATTAACAATCATTATTTGAATAATATACTATATGTGTTATACTTATAATTCTTTATTCAATTATATATTCAAGATTGTTTGACAGACATCAAACATTGCACAAAAATATCGATTTGCTCTATCCACGAACAAAACTAACCATATTGAGAAGTATTTTTCAATTATTTAAAATCTTATTCTCTAAAAAGAAAACTATTTTCGATCATTGTTATATGATTATCTTCAAAAAATCTAAGATAAAGTTGAAAATTTTACTATAGTCTTTCAATTATAGTTGAAACATATTCAAAAAATTTCATACTATTAAATTTTTCTTGATTCAAAATCAATTTTTAACTAAACAAGGCGATCGAATAAATTTCTCTTCTTTTGTGTAGTAAAAGACGTATCAAATACTTTACACTTAATCGAAATAATTATTAAATGAATTTTAAAAGTATTTATCATTTTTTCAAAAAATTTTTCTTTATCGTCAAGAAAATTCATTCTCTTTTGTTTAGTTTTTTTTTTTTTGTATACATGAAGATCGAGAAAATTAGCGTTCTGTTTGTAATTTTGAATTTTTTTTCTAGAGTAAAAATAATTTATTTTCAATGAGCGTCAACAAACAATCTAGATTTCAATATTTTTCATCTAAAAATGAAAATGACAATTATTTTTCGATACGAAAATTTGAGAAAACGAAAAAAGTAAACTCGTAAAATTAAAATACAATTTAATTTTTAACGTTCATTCAAAATAAAATATTGTTCATCCTAGAAAAGATAAGTTAGTTTCCATCAAAAAAAAGAGACTAAGAATTATGAAGAGAATTCTAATATTTTTCTTATTTTCTTGAATAGCAAATCAAAATAAAAAAAAAAGAAAAGAAAATAAGAGACATAAAATTTTGAAGTTCGTTAAATTATATTTTAAAAAAATCGATATTATACAACTTAATAGGGACAAAAAGTATTAAATGGATTTAGAAAAATAAATTATTCGTTTTTAAAAATATTCTTGACGAGAAGAATATGGATGGATATGTCTAGAAAGAATCTTAAACATAAAATTATTACTTTAATTATTCAATTTAAGAGGTTTGTAATAATGTCGTAACCAGAGAATGACGGGTGGTTGGGTACTGCTCTAAAATTTTTCAAAGGTGATTTAAGAGGGTCTATTTCCTTGTTCAACCCCGAAATTTTCATTTTGTTTGTTTGATATATACTTCGAAATGTTTTCTATCTATTAAAACGTTTAGAAAATTGAAATTAAGTTTTAAATTCAAAAACAAAATCCAAAAGATCAAACTGTTCTACATGAAAACAGGTCAAATCTCTTTTATTCTGTCAACATTTGTCAAAACCTAATTTTTACATAAATGCTTGTAGAATTGTGTCCGTTTCTCAGACATAGTACATTTAATCAAGCCGAACCATTTTTAAAGATTCTAAAGATATTTTTAACTGATTAATTTTTATTTTGAAAAATATTATATCGCTGATTTTTGGCAGATGTTACAAAATAAAATCTGTTAAAAAAATATGAATTGTTTTAATGTGCTTTTTGCATTTTGAATTTTTCATTCGAATAAAACGAGACATAGAGAAACAAAAACAGTAGACACTCCAAAGTATTTGTAGTATTTCTAAAAAGAAACTTTTTGTTCAATGAGATGTATTATGGCTGATAAGAAGGATCATTTTTAACTCATCAGACTTTAGTATCTCATATGAAAAAATAACCGAGAATTTTAGCACTAGAGCAACTTTTACCCTATTCATTGAGTTCTATTTGTTCTGAAAATTTTCAACCGTTCAGATAAACCGATCTTGAAAAGCATGGAAATTATTAAGAGGATCTCCTTCATGTAGGAGTAGGAATTCTTTTGAGAAACACCTAAAGTCAATAGGAATGCAAGAGATTTCTATAGACACTGCTATTCTTGATGCTGAAAATGGTGACAGAGATCCAAAAGTCTCCTCTTTACAATAAAAACTGTTTCATCACAATCTGTTATTTACAAAAATTCATCAATGGTCGAAGTAAAAGTATCAACTTTGTTTTTCTGGAGGTATCAGTTAGAAAATGTTCAATAGTACTATGTTTCGTTTGTTTATCATCGATTTTCATTTAGCAAGAACCCTATCTTTTGTCTTATTAGAATCATGAATGTATTTGTTCATATCGCTTATAAAATCCAAGCGTGAAAAGGTATCTATGATATGATCATCTATCAATCATTACTGTCACTACAGACGTCTCGCTATTTTGAGAGATAAGTTATGATTAGAAATGCGTCCAATCACTATAGTCGAAACTGAAGAAGAAAAGTTAAGTAGTGCAAAGTTTCGTGGATTTTTTTTCTCATCGTTCTAAAAAGAAATTGCTTTATTTAAATGGTCGGTGGTTTGAGGAAAGAGCTCCAGTGGTTGGACGCCACTCAATCATTTTTAAGACAGAAATCAACTATAATAAAAACTGACCGATGAAAAGTTTACTCTCATTCCGACCTTCAAACTAAAATAAAATATTAGTTATAGTTTGAACTGCGTGGGAGTTATTTCAGTTTTTCCTGCATGGAAACCATGTTTTAAGAAAAATGCTAAAGTTTTAGAAATGAATTTTTTTTCAAATCGTTTTCATTTATATCCAGAAAACATTAGAATAGAGTTTTTAAAATGGTCGATGTTCCGAAAACCATATAAAAATATGATCCTTATCTTGAGTGTTAGAACACTCCTAATAATTAACATAATAATGTTTTATCAATGTTTATACAAATGAAAAGTTAGTCTTTTGCAAAACTAAAAACTCTGTGAAAGCTCAAAAAATTCTGAAAACACGTAATAAGAGGGGCCTAGGCTTTCCCAATAAGTCTGACAAAATCTAGCCGTTTTACAGAAAACTATATATATTCTGAAAGAAGAGGCTTTGGAACATCTTCCTATGATAAAAAGTCAACTTCACATTTATTTTCGAAAAATTGAATTATTCAAGGGAGCGTGATTAAATAAAAGTAAACAATACTGGCACTCCAACAAAGACACGAATGACTCTTTCAAAAGTTTAACAAAAAAAAGAAACAAAGATGCATGATGTGACCAGTGCACATATAGATATATCAGGACTCGCTTGGGAAACTATGAAATATTTCCTATGAGAAAAAAATCAAAAAAAATTTCTCTAACTGCTAATAACTTTAGTAAATTTTCCCCGACCGACCGGTCGTGCATGCGGGTAGATTCTGCATCTCTCTGTAGAAGTACCAAATTAGCTATACTTACTTGATATTGAATATGTTGATGTGTTCTATTGTAAAAGAAAAAATTCCGAAGATGATTTTCAAATTAGAAAATGAACTTTAACAGAAATTGTAAAATCTAAATAAAAGAAAAATAATGCATTTCCAATATATTATTTTTGGTACGAATTCAGAATAAGAACACCATCAATATATATATATATAGGGCAGAGTTTAGTATAGCCCCGCACTTGTTATAAACTTTCCTCGTCAGTCATCTCAAAAGCAAACTGGTTTATGGTACGGCACATGATCATTTAGCAGATCATTTATGCGGCTATTTATACAGAAGAGAAGTAAAAACAAAAAAAAACTCAATCGTTTTCTGTCTTCTATTGATGCTATAAAAGCTGTTTATAATCCTTCTGAAAACTAAATAAAATAAAATGATTATTTAAACTCATTTCGTTTTATTACTTTTTAGTACTTCTACGTGACGTCCCTCCCCTTATGATTATAATATAGAATATTTGTCATATCCATCATATACAACAATGACCAGAAAGGAAAAAAATTTAATTGGTTCATACATTCACCCTTTACATATATATCAACAGATGACGTAGGTGAAGTTAGCACCATATTCGAGTAAATCCTTCCCATATTC
>CAJNOL010002982.1:0-28425 GCA_905250125.1 Rotaria sordida | reverse complement strand
AAGAATATTCAATGAAATTCTTGAATATCAGTCGGCCATTTGGAAATGATAGCTATGATCCGATTCCGAGTTCGAACTCTTCCCTGAGAAAAAATGTTCCTCACTTTCTTCTGACATGTCTATTCTTATATTTTCTAATCAGTACTTTTTCCACATAATAGTTTTCTAGAAGATACCTCATGATATTTTAGACAAGCATGAAATCAATCTGAATAGTTCTTTCGATCTTTTACTAAACAATAACTGATACTTCAAGATGAGTGTGGATGGATAGTAGAATATACTCATCTCCATACCTTAGTTAGGAATACATCGACATGGACGATCTTGAATGAGTATTAGAGAGCGTTGTAACAACATTCATCATGAATTATTATATATTTTATTCTTCATCATATGTTATGTGTATGTGTATTCATTCTAGTATATGTTATCCATTCTTGTACAAATAAGTTAATCTTTTTTTTTCTTTTCTTTTCTTTTCTTTCCTCTTTCTTCTTTCCTTCGCCCTTAAGAATTTCAATAAAGAAATAAATAGAAAAGGGAAGTTGTTAAGAGTTGGTTAGCCAGAAAATCCGATTATATTCTATTAATCAAGTTACAGTCGAGGACCCCTGTAACAATGAGCAATGCATTTGGCACTGTTAAATAGATTATTTCAGTATCAGTCTCATCCACACTTCCGAAGATCTTTAGCATGATACTCGGAAGAAATATATCTATTGTTTCGCTTTTCACTTCGATACACAAGAATCGTTTTTCTTTAGAAGAGAATGGCGATATATCTTTCCAACATTTCCACGTAATTGAATGATTCAATGGTGTTGCTTCTATGCAGTACCTGAGCTTATTACAGAAATAGAAAGAAGAAGTCAGTCATGCCAATCTCTCTTTGTATCTAATGAGAAAAACACCACGATGAAACAAAACAAATAAAAGCAAGAATATTGATGCTCCAGTAGCATTGTTCAAAACAGTATTGTGCTTTACACCTGCTAAATGATGAGTTTGCACCGTAGCAATGTAAAGAACAGTACTTGGTACGAATCTCTCGATCAACGCAAATATTATTACTTCCTGCATTTCATTGAAGAATCTTCGATCACATTAGTGATTTTCAAACGATTCCTTTGAGGAATTAGTGGATGTCTACTGTGATCTTATGTCAGATTTACTTGGAAAGAAACAATTCTATGTTTCTAACGGAGGATGCTGCGTCCAGGAGTGTAGGTGCAGATATGCAAATGGTGGCGTGAGTGTGGGTGTAAGTCTTCTCTTCATGCACATCCACACAAACCTCACTCACATTCATACTCTACATCCCACACCCACATCGACCCACACTCTCGCCTCACACTTCACATTCTCATTCTCACAGCTATAAATATACTTTTCTCTATTTTTCACAGTGCTTGTTCAACTCTATTTAGACATCATGGATAACGAAAATTTCAAGATCTACCTTTTCTCGTCTAGAAAATAATGCAACATATTTGCCAGATGCTATGGGAAAGTTTCTAAAACTACCAGTAGTGTCAAATTTGAAAGCTGAATTCAAGTATTCAACTATTCAAGTACTCAATTAGTCAACTCCTGGAAAGTCACCAGAATCATCTAACACCGACAGGTATTGTCTGGGATGTTTATAGCATCCTCTATGATGCTACAGACATTCCCTAGGATACTACAGGAAGTATGTGAGAAACTTGAGCTACTGTGCAGCACTGAGTAGGAATAATGGTTTACACAGAGACGTGCATGGGTCGCGGCTCTTCGTGGGGCGCTTCGCGTCCCCACGCCGTGATGCTGAAATAAAGGGTGTGTTAGTATTCAAACTTTAGTCCAACAAAATTGAACAATGTATCCATTTAATTTTTTTCTATTTTTCTTTGTCGTTTCTTACGATTACCCGTCACTATTGATGGCTTATTGATAGTTATTATCTACGCAAAAAAAAATTAGTCTTCATTTCGTAACATTCACTCCAGCAATCGGTATACATCAGAAATTTCAATGCATTATTGCGGGAGAACTCTTGCATTATTTTGGTATAACACTCGAACATACTCGCTGATTTCTACAATTTCATCTAATATACTTGCTATCGAAGTGCGCTAGGACTGCAAGTGAAAAAGGAACTCGACCAACGCAATATTTCAGAAACGATAGCATCCAATGAACGACAGCAGCGGCTATAAGAGAGCTGCACAAAACAATACAAACTAAATACTCCTCTCACTTTCAATAGCACTGAATCGACAATGTAACAACTAATCAATATCGGAAGATATCTTCTCCTTTCGAACAACAAAAGTAAGTCGTGTCAAGTAACTTACCATGCTTGTATGCAGTGATGTTCCAACTTCCAATAAAGTAAATTTCTCTCATAAATTATCAAATTTCAGAAATTACTCTCATAGAAATATCATACCGATTGGAAAGTTTGCAAATTACCATTAAAGCAATCGAAACGAACTGTTACAAAATATAGTACTTTCCAGAAAATTTCGATAAACTTCGAAATTTTCTCGGACATATTTTATGAAAATTTCCACTAAATCATGGGATAGAGTCTTCTTTTCATCATATGTATATATATGTTTATATAATTTGCTTAAGGAAATTTCAGAATTTACTGGAAAATTTTGTTGTAAATATGGAGAAGTTTCTCTTGTATGGGATAATTTGCAGTTTCATTGTCAAGATTAGTTTATGTAAATTTCGAGAAATTTTGGTAACTTCTCATAAGTTTGTAGTCGCTGTTTTCGATGGGTCATGAAAGTACGATAAAAATTTCCATGAAGGGGGGAATTTACTTTTTTCGAAACGCCGAACACACCTCGTGCAACATAGTGAAACGTGTTCTTTTTTTTGCAATATTGGCCGTATCATCACCTTTCTTCCTTTCTTCTCTGCCTATTTTTTTCCTTTTCTGCATCTACTGAATTTCTTCTTCCTTTTAATATATGCGTCATAAGTATCACATATATATTATATGTGCATGGTCGTTTTTATTGATAATAATATCATACAAAGTAAGTCGTTTTGTTTTACTAATATTGAATTTTATCATTATTATTTTATAGTCGCTGAGGAATTGATAGAACCAATAGGATGTATAAAACGTATGAGTGACTGATTTTTTAGTATTGAATGAGTTACAAAATAACTTACAAGTCACTGGTAAACGAATCATTTTATTAGTCACGCACTATAAATAACAACAAAGTTACCTCAGCCGTATAAACAAGAAGGTAAAAAAAAAGTGAAAAAAATTACACGATCAATACTTTCGGAGTGGTTTTATAGACTTCTTAGTCGAATGGAAACTTCATTCTAAGAGATATTCCTACTTCACAAGAATTTAAATCCCACTCTTTTTTTCGTTGTGATGTTGGTGACATTAAAATTCTTCTAATTGAAGAAAATAACAGTTTGAATCAAGTCGAAGGGGGTTTTGAAATATAATCAATCACGCTTTGAAAAATACGAACGTAATACAGATTATCTATTATTTTATAAAAAAAAAACAGCAAGATGAAATACTAATTATCATGTTTCAGTCTTTTGCTGAACAACAGTTTTCATTATCATATTTGAACAGTCATTAAGTGACATTTGAGCGAGGTAAAGCTAGAAAAAGAAACCGAACAAAAATTGTTTGTTATGAAGAATAGCTGAGAAATTCGGAATAAAAGAGCAAAAGCTCACACATTCAGGTGTAAATGTATAGTTGACACTAATTAAATTGACTTAATAATATTATGTGAAACTGATAATTGATTCAGATAAGTTACATAGATACAAAAGAAAAAAATAGCAGTTTAGAAGGTAGAATCACAGCCGTCTAATTGTTGTAAACAGAAGTGCGAGTTATGACTGTGTAATCGAATGATCCGTACGTATTTAAATATTCTCTGATAGATTCAATAATTTTTCGATAGCTGTTTATTTACAATCTTTTGTTATGAAAATTTTAATAAAAAAAAAAAGATATTATAATTTTGTAACGATATACTTATGTCAAAAAGGCAAGGTATATTTGTAATAATCTCAAGATTGCTAAGTGATTTCTGCCTATTATGTCTTTTGTACCTATTTAACTGTTTCCCATAAAATAGAGTTTTTTTTTCGGAAACAAACTATTGTCATTTTATTATAAACTTTTTCGAATAATTTTCATAACGATCAATTTTTGCTTGTCCAACTTTGATGGGTTCACTCAGTGCATGAAATTTTGATCTTTTAAGCATCAATTATATCATTATTCTCGGGTTTGTAAATGTCAAATTTTTATGAGTAATGTTATTGCATAAATTCTAGTTTTTATTGTACTTTTTGATTTAAACAAATAGATGATCTTTGAATATTTATGAAAATAAGTAGTGAGTAATATACGTTAAACATCAGTTTTGGAAGAATCTTTCACCAAAAGGTTTGAATATTGTTAGAGTCGAACCTTGTTGTCAATCGGCAGAAAAATGTGTGATTATACAAGGTTTATACTCGACTTTGTAAAACATTTCGTACTACACAATTTACCTGTGTAGTCTTTAGTTTCATACGACCGATATGATTCAAAAGTAGTTACCACATTTCTGCGATGAACCAAAAAAAAAAAGAAAACCTAAATATTTCAACTTACTCGTTGTCATAGCTTCATAGTAACCTATAGTCGTTTTTCGCACACATGATACTAAATAATCATTTTCTCCTTACTTAAGCATCTTTTCTAGCAATAAAAAAACATGACCTGGTTGTCTTCACAGAAGTATTCTTTTTTTGTTTTTAGAACAATCTACTTTTCAATCTTGCTTCCTTGATGGCTGAACACTGTATTAGTTTTAATCCAAGTGTATTTAAGCCGAATATATGTCGTGACTGTTTTCAAGACGAACAACACCATCAAAATACTGTAATTTCAAATGAACATAGATCATCTGCTGTTCAAACATCTACCTGTCATGAAACAACTAATAACAATGATCAATACAATCAGAATAAAACAGCTACAAATTTTAAACAAAGATCAGTTCAACCATCATCCCAAACAACTATGCTTTCTCAATGTCAATACGGCATTTCATGTTCTATAAGAGATAGTAACCATTTTGAGCAGTTTTTGCATTCACCCATTCACGAAAGAGATCATACTTCAAATACAAGTCCTTCTCCAATGAATAGCAATAATAAAGCTGCTCAACATAGCACAAATGAGCAGAACATGATACCTTCAAGTGACATATTATCTACGAAGACACTTCCACAATGTAAATATGGTTTATCATGTTATAGTACACATCCTAGTCATTTTGAGCTTTATTCACATCCATCTGATCGTAAAAGTCAAGAAAAATCCTCGAAGTTTGATGACGTTAGCACCCCTGTCATTAGCAATGATAGTCCTTCTTCAATGACACCTACGTCTAGTCCTGCTAATCAATGCAAGCTCAAACTAAAAAGAAAACGTGAAGAACGGAAGAAATCTGAACTTCATTTCATCGAATTGATACAAAATAAAATAGAAAACTTGACCGTTCAGTTACAATTGAAAGAGGAAGAAGTTACAAAATTGAGTCAAGATCTAACAAAATTGGTTACATATAATCAACAATTAGAAATGACACTTGAAGAAGAAATAGATCATCGTGAACGACGTGAGTTAGAACGAAAGCAAATTTTGGCTATTCCAAGACAGACACCGATGTATTGGGGTCTGAATGCATTTGAAGAATCTTATCGTGAAATCGAATTATCGAGTCAATCACCTGAATTTAATATTATCAAACAACTGTTGAATTCAACAATATCAAAACATGACAATCAACACGGAACGGTTAATAATCGAGATCCAACGAAATTTTTAATAAACAGAATAGTACGAATACATAATAATGAATTATGGCATCTTTATTGCTTCAAAAAGGTGAGAGAGTTGATTTCACAAAAAAGACTTCAAAAATTCTTGTAAATTTTAAGGAAACATCAAGTCGAAGTACTCCTTTGATAGGATAGTAATTGAAATTGTTTTTCTCCTGACAAGCGCACACACACACATACATTGGGTGCCAAGAAAATTTCAAAATACAACATATTTGTATGAGAAGTCTTGAAAACAAAACAGCGTCTTTCTTTGCAATAGATTCTTATGCATGAGTATATGAAGTAACATCTCAGAATTTCCTAATTTTCTTAAAAAATATTTTGTAGAGAATAATAAGTTTAGTAATCACTGAAAATTTTCAGCTTGATTCTATCACTTATCTTAAGACCACTATTTTTTAATTTTTGCAAATTTTCTTCGAACACTATTACTTTTGTCTTTCAAAATGAGAGATCAATCACTTTTGATTGACAGTCATCTTTTCCTTATTATCCTTAAAATACATTTGAAGATACTGGCATAAAATTGCTAAATCAGACCTTCGACATTTTTAGTGTTAGCAAAAAAGACGATATGCTTACAGAAGGATCACTTCCATACAAAATATCATAAAAAGCGAAAAATTTTCCGAATGAATTTTATCAAAAAGTAATCAGATATTCGTCAAAACTATCTCATTTCGAAAAACAATTAAAGTATTAGAAAATATTCATCAATAAAAATTTCAATAGTTACTAGACTCATTATTCTCTATAATAATTTTTTTTTAAAAATCAGAAAATTCTGATATACCACTCCATGATTGATGTCTTAGTCTCTCAGAAACTTACTCTTCGACACTAGCTTACCGGTTTATCTAAGTAAAGTAGAAATATTTGAATATACAAGCGATATTGTTTCCCTGTGTTTCATAAATTATTTACTGAGAACACTTTGATTTTGTATTATTTTAAATTTTATTATGGATCGAAACTATATACATTGAACAATCATGACTAATCGTTACTGTTTTCAGATAGATTTGATCTATATTGTGATATTGCTACGTTATATTAGAAGTACTTTAATTGATAATACATATATGCGGCAATATTGTCACGCAAATAAAACTCTTTTTCAGCTGAGTTGTCAACTCTGTGATTTGCATTGAGCTGCTTCCTTTTGTTCTGCATACAAATATATATATATATAGTCTTAGTTTCAACGAACGTCCATATCGATGTGTCCATAGTCAAATAGAAATTTTAATACTGAAGTTGACTTTTTTACATCAATCTGAATTAGGTTTCTCGATTTTCTTTTGCAAATATGAGGTGCTATATATTTGACAGAAAGTGCGTCACTTTGACTTTCTAACAGATACAGTGTATGAAGTCATGTATTTCAGTAATAATTGGTTCCTTGGCTTTGAAAAAATATACTTGTTATACTGCGCAGCAGCATTATAGTTATCATCCATTTCTTATAATTTTTTAAGATAAAACTGATATTCCACTTAACCTTAATATTACTCTTCTTGCTTTTGAATACATTCTTGAAATATCCGAACGTTTTTTTTTGAAAGATTGCCCACTTATAATATAAATCTTGATAAGTATTTCGATTTTTGTTATAACGATTGCATGTTTTGAAATCAATTCATTTAGATTGACAACTGTTTTTTCAGTCGACTAATTTCTATGCATTCTCTATTTTTAGGACATAATCATTCGTCAAAATAATGATAGACTGGCTGATTGTGGTAGTTCAATTTACTTGGAAACTTGTCCAGTACTGACACCTCTATTAGACACACGAACAAATGAATATTGGCTTTTTCACGGATGTAGCCAAAATAATTTATATCATTTGTTACATAATGGTTATGATCCCCGTGTTTCCAATTTGAAGGGTAGGTTTGGAGGTGGTTTTTATTTGGCTGAGAATTCCTCAAAATCAAATCGATATATTCCTTGCCCTGGATGTGGTCAAAATTTTATAGGTAGTATTTTGGGATGTCGTTGTATCAATCAAGAAGATCTCGAGTTTTCAATGATTCTCTATCGTGCTGCGTTGGGCGATGTGCATGTAGCATTGAAATATGATAGAGAAAAATACAGTCATGGTCCAAATGGGCAATGTATTCGTCGTCCACCGAAGAAAGCACACAGTAAAGAATTGTATGATTCAGTAATGGGTGAAAGTATGAAATATGGTGGTGATCGATTGAAACATCGTGAATTTATTCTCTATGATGCCGGTCAAGCTTATCCTGAATATGTTATTTATTTTCGTCGTTCAGCAAAAAATCCACTTCAACCAAGTAACATAGAAGATTTGAAAAAGAAATGTCAGCATTTCTTAGTTAATACATTTCGATTAAGTCCATAATAAACCCGACTTCTTTGAATTTTTATTAGACAGGAAATAAAGATTATCAAGTTAAAAAAAATAAATGAAAATCTCCTGAAATGTTCATCAAAGGTCACGCAAAAATGAATTTATCAGTGGAAAAAAACATATGCTACAAGAACTTGCGCTTAGGAGCCATTCATATAGGGTATGGGTGTGGGTGGGTGTAGACGAGAAAATCACTTACACCCACACCCATACCTTAGTTGATTATTATTTTTTTCTGATGGTATTCATTTCGACTACGTAAAGATGCGCTTTCTTTAAAATAAAATAAAATTCTTTCCTTAGTTATGTTAAGTGATTGTTTTATCATGATAATAAATGGTCTATTTAATAAGAAACCTCCAATAAAACATAACGAAATGTTACAAATTTTTACATTTAACAAATATACACTATATACTTTAACGATTTTCAATACATTTTAAATTATAAACAGTAATATAATACAAAATCATTTGTTATATTTAACATTTTGTCAATTTAGAAATGTTCTAATTTTTGTTTACGAACACATCTTCAAAACGCAATGCGTATTTTTCTTTTCGTCATTACTCTGACAATGGTAATAAAGCTGGCCTATGAATTCGATTCTAAAGTTATTCAACACAATTTTATAAATTTATCATTTCAATACTTTGAATTTTTTTTCATTAAATATTGAAGATTACTCCAAATAATCATGAAGATATTTCGAAATTACATCTAAACACAGGACATGAACGGTTAATAACTGGCACATGCATGATTGTAAATATTTCATGGACAGAAACTTTTACTAATTAAAAACCAATGAAAAATTCTCACTGTAAATTTTGTCGCATGACAATTACGAAATAATTTTCATTATTATCAGTTCATCTATAAATAAAACTTAAATAACAATATTAACTGTTTTGTGTTTTTATCGTTTAAAACTACTTATTAATTACTCAAAGTAATATTTTTATAATAATACATTTTTTTATCGGAATCATCTAAAAAAAATACAGAGGACCACCTTCATTAATCCAAACACGTAAAAAAGAAATTACAACCTGGTTAAATTTACTTTTAATATAAATGAATTCACCTATCATTTGAAGAATAAGAATTCATATTTATTTCTAATTTTCAAATTACATAATGATAAATTCATTTTCATACTGTAGACATTTGTTTAGAATAGTACTCAACATATCAGTAGTTTAACTTTACATATTCTCGTTTCCTTGTAACTCTTCTTGATCTTACAATTTGACCGAATATTGTTTCGCTGTACAAACCTCTTATTTTTTCCTCTGTAACTACAATTGAAACTCGAAGTGAAATGATTGATGTATACCTGTGGATTGTATCGAAATTTAATAGACGACTTTTAGTTTACTTGTTCAACTCTGTGATGATGCGAGTTGCGTTGCTACGGTCTGTAATGGAGTCTTACATTACTATGTGTCTGTAAGGGGAGGAGGTGGCGGGGAGTCGCGAAACCTTGATCTTAAAACTTACACTCATTATTTTCTTCGAAAATATATGTGAGTTCTACAAAATCAAGCTCGCCTTTATTTTGATAAATGACTTAAATCTTTATGGTAAATAAAATAATTCAAATTAAAATAAAAAATAATAATTCTTTTTTGTCAAAGAGGTTTGCACTAGATGGATGAACACAATCAACAAAAGATGATCCTATTACAGTTACGCGTCGTTATTTACCATTTTGAAATTGATCTCTTTATGATTCAATTAATTCTTCGGTTAATCTTGCGCATGAAACAACAACTACTGTTTGTTCGTTTTCTTCTTTTTATTGAAATAGATTTTTTTTTCAAATAGCATGAAAAACATATTATTACAACTCAACGATGGTATACAGCACCAATAACAATGAAAAATATGTCTGTAATTAATGTTAATATCTATGCAGTTCAAACACTTGATAGACATCATTTAAATAAATTAAATATTTCATTTGATAATAGTCAAATTGTTAATCTTAATAATGAAGAGAATAATATTGAACAATGGACTATTGGTCGTGATATAGCATTTCATATTGGTTGGAATTTAACTATTATACCTCATATTAAAGATTTATGTGTTAAACAAGCTAAATAGATTTAGTTTTAAATAAATTTATCTTAATTTAAAAATGTTTTTTTATCTCATATAGATATATCCTCAATACAGTGAATATAATGTTCAATCATTTCATTTTAATATTAATTCAAAAAAACGAACGACTTTTATAGTATCCAATATATTTTATTAATTATGAATATGGTTCAGAAACAAATTTTACATGTTTAGTGGATGGAATAACAGATGAAGTTACTGGTAATAGACAATATTCTATAGTTAAACGTAACAATAGCAACATTAATTGGTTTTTATCCAATGGCACGGACAATATTAGCTGCATTAGGTTCACTTATTGATCCATCGATTGGTATTACACTTGTTTCTTTTCTTACATTTACTAATTCAATTTCAATTGCAATTATTGTTGCACCAATTGTTGGACTTTCTGTAAAAAATTCTCCTAAATATTATCGACAAAGAATTAATCGACAACAATGACAAAATCATTGTTTGAATGCAACACAATTAACTTATGATTGTACAGCTCCTTTTCATAAACAATATCAATCTTTTAGAAAACAACAACAACCGTTTGTTTTAAAATTAATATAAGAGAATAAAATGAATGTATAATATGATTTTTGTATGTAGTACAAAAGAATCAAAATTACGAACAAGAGAAGAAGAAGAACAAGTTCCAATGGATTTATATAATTTATTATCAGTTAGTCGAATAGCAACAGATAAAGAAATAAAACGTGCTTATTTAATTAAAGCGAAAAAACTTCATCCAGATCTAAATCCAGGTGATAAAAAAGCTGAGAATTTATTTAAAAAAGTAAATCAAGCATATGCCATTCTATCAGACGAATATAAAAGAGAACAATATGATAAATATAGTTATGAGAGTGTTAAATATACTTAGCAAAATCATTTTCCTCTTTTCATTCTCATTTTTATAAATTAAACAAGTTTTTTTTTCAATAAATTATTAGACAGAATACAGAATATGATATATGAAAATGTGTTGCACATATTAAATGAATATCTACAGAACATAATTGAGACTAATCGATTTTACTTGTAGTCAAACAAAAGCTTTTCTTCTAGTTCTGAGCTTATTACAAGTTCTTTTTTATCTATAGCAAACTGGAAAGTAAATCTTTGTCATGCATCTGATTTCTTATTTATTCTTTTTAACAAACTTGATTAAATATTTTATCGAAACCTCTATTAAATAAATAATCGATTATATTATAAAGAAGTATTTTTTTCTGATTGTCAAAATTTAAAGTTCCATCAAACATAGTCTTATTCATGATGAAATCGAACATGAAATTTGACAGATAAAAATATTCATCGTTTTGTTTTAATGAAGAAGAGGCAAATTATTCCTATTCTATACATACTTACATTAAATAAACTCGGATTAGTAGAAAATCTTTATGATATAAAATATATATTTAATATCAATCAATAAAAAATCTTCAAAGATTCATCAATATTGATCAATAAAAGTCATCGTTAAGTTCTTATTGAGATAAAATATTTTATCGGATCATCTTAATTCTACTCTATACAAAAACAGAACACATTATCAGTGATACTTAGCACAAAAGAAAATCAAATATTGTTTTGTAATAGAATAATGATAAGAGACTTAACCAAACTAAGCTGGAGCTCTTTTTACTTCAAATCGGCGGTATGCAAGTTCGTCTTCAGCCATACGCCAACAAGAAAACCATTCCTATAAATGAAGAATATTGAAATGAACAAAATCCAATGAAAATCTACGAACCATCAAATCCATATAAAAATTAAAATCATCAATATTCTACTGTTTAGCTATTTCTTCAGTACTCCACAGACCCAGGTATTGATTTATTCTATAATCTAGTTTAAGCAACATTATATTGAGACGGCTCGATATATAAATGTATACATACATTCAGATAAATAGTTAAGTTGTTCATTGGTTAATTTCTTTTCGATTTCAACAAGTTCTAAATAAACAATATTCTCATTATGAATATTTTCAGAAATGATTAATCAATCGTTATGCAAATGAAATCTATTAAATGAAAAGATTCATTTATTCATTTATTATTTGATGTTAGCACATTGATAAAAAAGCAACTATATCATTTCATAATCGATCTTGTTTGATCTATTTCAGTCATTTTCTAGGAAAACTTCAAGGCAAAGATTGATTTTATTATTTAACGTTAAATTCTATTGTCGATGTGCTTTAAATGAATACTATTCTAAGTTATGAATTATATCAACATTGTACTTCTCAGCTTGGATGTGAACATAATTATCCTACATATTGAACGAACGTACAGTTAATCGAGATCATCATCTCTTTAGATCTACTCATTTTTCTATCAATATTCACTATTCTATATATATAATGAATATGCGTCCTTCTATCAGACATCAAACAGTTATAGTTTGAATTTTTTTTATGAGAAAGTTCAAATACCAGAGAAATTCTTCATGAAAGACTCAGAGATTTCTATACTCTGTTAATCTCTGATAGATATGATTGCGAATAGAAATTATTTTCTACGTATTTGTTTTGTAATTTATGTGTACAGTTATGACTTATTCATGGTTATACTTATAGTATTAATGAATTGTCAACGAATAGAATATATAGAAATGAAACAACGAACATATTTTCTATTTATACTAATTTAACAAAACAATAAAACTATACATTTAATTCTCTAGATAACAACTTACTTGCAGCACATTCATCAAGATGTTCCTGCCGAAAAAAATAATAAGCCATGATAAAAGTCAAAAAGATTAGGTCGATTGAAAATACGTATTCAAATATTGATTTCTTGCTTTCGATTCACAATTCGTAAATCAATTTATATATGCGAAATATGCACTGAAGGACATAAACGGTCAACAAGCAAACATATCGAGCTTTGTTACATGAAGAGTTGCATATGACGAGCAGAGCCGCTGTTATATATCCGGATATTTGAATGCAAATGAAATGACTTTGTTGATGAATGAGAGAGAGAGAGAGCAACTATATGTGCATGTGAATAAAGAAAATATGTTGTAATAATATATTTGATATGGAGTATGTCTTTCATTGATTCAATCAATGCATCGAAAGGAATCAATTCTTCAATTTTTGATTCGATTTTTTTCGTCAGATAAATCAGTTTTTTTATTTTGAACAACGAAAATACTTAAATAATTATTCAATCGAAAAATATTTTGATTTATTGTTATAAGCGAATGAATTCATATGTTCAAATGATGAATTTGTGCTAGAAATGAAAGTTGAACAACGAAGAGAATCTTTAATGGGTATACATAATTCCCTTTATATTGTATTAATAGTTTAAATTTCAGAGAGGAATTTTTCTTCAATATCTTTTTCTTTGATCTTGACAAAGAAAACAATAAAAAATGTTTCAATTACGATAACTACTAAACTCTATCAATCCATATAATGAAAATCGGTAAAAAGCTGAGAATAATGTCAAAACATTCCGATTAACCACGATTTTGTTCCAATTGTCACTATATGAGAAGTTTTGAAAGAAAACAGCAAACATTTTAAAGTTAAATAAATAGTTAACATAAAATATCTAAGAAAAAAAACAGATTTTCCTCGATTTGATTTAGTTTTTGAATTATGGAATGGATCATTACAATTTTATAAGCCGTAAGTACTTTAACTCGTTTGATTATGATTATTTTGATGAAATAGAAAAGAAACATGATTAATGTATTTTCATTTAAAAGATCTTCAAATAATATAATCAATATTAATCATCTTATATAACAAATCAATAAGAACTAATAATCATTATCAGATATTTCATGTTCATGTTTATCACAACTATCATCTATAACAGTTAACTGTAATGATAAATACGAACAAACAAGAGTTAAACATGATAAAAATAATCGTCATAAGCTTAAACTGTATTTTTTATGAACGTTAAAAGAAAAAGAATTTTATTAAATCGATCTAAGAAAATAGTACATGTTTATATCGAATAGTGTGTCTCATCTGGCACGTGATGACAAGAGAAATACATACAGTAATGCAACAACAATATATACACTATTTTGTAAAAAACAAAAAAAAACTAGAGATTTTTTCCGTTTGTACACAAAAGATTCTGTTCGGAAATTTATTTTAGAAAAAAGCTTTTTTTTAATTTCGGGTATGGGTGTTATTCTTTCAGTCACACCCACACCTTTGAGAATACTGCATTAAAACTTCCTTAGTGAGGAATTTCAATAAAAATCAGATTGGCTAGCTAGACGATGAAATTAAAGACATAAAGAATAGTTTACAACAAAGTTTCGGTTTTGAAATTTCACATCGAGAATCTTCGTGTTATAAATCTAACGATTTTTTGAACTAATCCACATCTGGAATCAGGTAGGGTGTAAATCAAAGAAGATGATCTAATGGCAGAATAGAATTAAGAATAACAGCGGCTAGTCGTTGCTCTGCAAAATTCACTGAAGGAACTCTTCAGGGTGTTGCAATCGATCGGATAAATATCTGCGGTCTAGATCTGCCAAAAACTCTAAGAAGTATTTTCGAATGAAGTGTGAGAATAGTTATGCTGTACGTGCACAATATCTGAATAGAACATTTAATGGAAAACATCACGCATAGAATTCAGATTCACTCCATTCGAAGGAGATTTGAATGAAATAAAATGAATTTTTCTGCTGTTATGCACTCTCATCTGTGTGCATTCACATGTCTAAATTCATTCGGGTATATTGATATTAATTATCTAATTCGATGACTATATGGAGTAAGAACGTTACTTAAGTGGCATATCCCGACTATAGGTCTGATCAAATATGATTTATTTTAATCTAGAAGTTCAGCGAAACTCGTATGTTGGTAGCCGACACTAGCAAATGACATTATCGGTTAATGTGCTAGTAACTAATACGGACCTTTATTAGAGTTTTTAATGTGCATGATGTGTTTCCACGCTAGTGTCACGGATATGCTTTTTTTTGGTGATCTTCTTTGTAAATTGAATATAATCTCTTTTCACGGATCGTGTGGATACTGCTGCCTTAGTGCGGTTCATTTAGGTCAGAGTTGGAACTGGACAGCTTTTTTCCGTCCGTTCCGGCCCGATCAGCAACCGGCCGGATGAATTTTGCAGCGAACCTGGCAAAAATCCGGCGAAAACAACCGATCATGAAAGTATCTCTTCGCGTAAAATGGTGACGAAGGGGAATTGAATATTTAAGTGTAGAAATCCGAACCAGGAATGATCAATTTACATTTACGAAAGTTTAATAAATTCAAAAATAAATTTTGTAAGTTTAAATTGATTTTAAATTTAAATTGGATTTACATAAATTTACATTTTTTAAGATTATTTATGTTTATGTAAATTTTTTAAATTTATTTAAGTCCAGTTTAAATCAATTTAAATTCAACTTAAATTCATTTAATTGAATTTCAAACCATTTACATGGATTCATATGAGATTTCAATCTAATTAAATCAATTTAAATTGAATTTTGTTTCGTTTGAATTGGATTTATATTGATTTAAACTGAATTTAAAATTTTTTTAATTTAAAATAAATTTAACTTTTTAAAATTTACATTTCAAATAAATTTAAATTTTCATATATGAAAAATTTAAATTGTTCTAAATTTATATTCGCAAAAATTTAAATTTAAAATAAATTAATCGGGTATCGCCACTAGACATGTGCGGGACCAAAAAATGAAGCTTGACCGGTACCATAAAAAACACTTTACCGGGATCAGGACTGGGACCAAAAAGATTTTACCGGGACCGGGACCGGGACTAAAAAAAATCTTTACCGTGATCGGAACTTGAGTCTGAGGCTATATGATATCCTTACCTCTGTCAGTTTTCAAGTGTAGTTTTTCGTATATCATAAATCAATTTAATATTTTCACACTAATATCTTGTACAACAAAAAGAAAAACACATTATCATTACAGATAGGCTCGACCAGTCCCAGGCCTGGTCTCGGTCCGGGTCAAGACCTCGAAAAAACTGACAGGACTGAACTGAAGTCTATAGTAAAATATTGTATAGTTTTAATCAAGTTACCTTGTAAATCATATGAACCAGAACATAATTCAAAAACAATGAGCCGAAAAAGTGTCAGTCATCGACTAAATAAATCAGAAAAACGAGTATCGAAGAATTATTACAGATGTGATACTAATAAATTCTGAACTAGTTTAGTTTTCTTTAGATCAACATCGAGACCCAAAAAATTAGGAGTGCAACAAATCTCGAATGCTTTTAGGTTTGGAAACAAGATCTTTGGCGTTTGATTTGAATTTGGACTCAAATGACCCAAATCCAAAGGATATGGTAAGATACAGGGTATCAACAACGATCTATTGTGTTGGGGCTGCGGTACAACCAGAGGAAGATTTTGGCGTGTGGACCAAATCCAAAAGACTTGGCTCCAAATTGAAAAGTCTTTTTCTAGTTGTGTCGCACTCCTAGTAAAGTAGATCATTGTTGATGACACTGTATCTTACCAAATCCTTTGGGATTTGGGTCGTTTGGGACCAAATCCAAACTTAGCCCACCAGGTCTAAAACAAATCTAAATCGAATCAAAATCTAATCTCAAATCCAAAGCAAATAATACCAAAGCTTAAGGCTTTGGGTTTGTTGCATCTCTACGAAAAACTAAAATCACTGCGGATGGGACCGGGATCGGGACCAACAAAAGAAATTTATCGGGACCGGGACCAACAAAAGAAATTTACCGGGACCGGGACCAAAAAAAACTTTACCTAGACCGAACCGGGGCCGGGACCGAAAAAACTTGGTCCCACACATGTCTAATCGCCACTCCTAATCCGAAGTGAAAACTAAAACTTGGGAATGAAACTCACTATCATATTTTATAGCAAGGTGCGTCAACCTTTCGAGCCCGATATCGATATAAATTAGCTATTGAGATCAAATATGTTTTTTCATCTTAGTTTCAAAACAGGAAAAAAAACAAGTTTATGACAAATCTAACACAAAATTGTAAATATTTATTTTTCTTGATTCAGGTAGCTGCCTAAGTACAACAACGAAATAAATTATTTGATCTAGGTTAAATTGAGCAAATACACGAGAAAGAAATCGATAGAGCTATAAAGAAAACAATCAATCGCTTATAGTCAAGTTGAAGACAAGATATCTATTGAGTCTTTCGCAAACACATTCTTCTGACTTGAAAATTCCGTAAAAACACCGTTTTCAGTAGAGAAAATTCTTGGGTGCAAACAACAATTTTGTCATGATGAACTGGCAAAAATCCGGTCCGGTCGGACCAGTTTCAACTCTGATTTAGATTTTCGTTGGATATTACTTTGTAGGTATGGATTTGATTGGATGAATTTATGACAAAAAGTGTCATACGGACGCGCATAGTATTGTGCACAATGACACTAATGCGAATATAAATATCCACACTCACACGCAACTTTGTTCAAACGTTGGATACTAGTTTTGTTGAGCACTGTAAAGCCGTGTATAATACCGAAACAGTCAAATATTCAATCGATGGTGAAGAGAAAAGTCGCATCAACATATGTATCCACACCCACAGACTCATTTGTGCGTTTGTTACTTTTATTTGTTTAGTAACATGACACTGCCGTTTCAACAAAGTATACTGCTATTTTGCAACAGACGACGAAGATTCGTTTGATTAAAACAGATCTGTTTTTTTTATCATTGTCATGATGATCTCTCAATAAGATACTATGGACTATAATCAAGCAATATTCGGAAACGAAGATCGTCTAAAATTCATCTTTTCTCATCTACTTCAAACTTAAATCGAATGAGACGATGTTATTGTGGACATAAGCTCTTTTTTCTCAAAGCTTATAATGCACTTACATCCGAAAGTCAATTTGCTTTGGATTGAATCTTGCACTATTTATCTGCTGATTGATGTCATAGTTCGAGAAAAAAGTCAAATATTTAGTCTTCATCATTGGGTCCAATTTCATTGACAATGACGCAAATACGAAGCATCTACTTTATTCAAAGGCTTAATGAGATTCTTATAAAAGCCCAAAGTTTCATACGTGATGCCATTGATTCTCAAGTCACGAGTATTGCAATTTTTACTTGGACTAGGTATAATGTTTGTCGCAGGAATCGTTCTACTCGTTTCGCTCAGTAGTCTCATGAGCCAAAGTATGTTCGATCCGCCCTCGTTTACACAGAATAGTTGTACAAGCTACAGTACATGGACACCTTGGTTTGATACATCTGATCCGAATTTATCACGAGGTGAATTCGAAGTCACAAGTCATATTCAACAAGTGTTTCCGAACTCCATGTGTCGTAATCCGATCGCCATCGAGGTAAATTCAATGTCACATACACTTAAGTTTCTACTTTTGTGAAACATGATTGAAAATAAGTGTTGAAGTCTAGAGATAGAAAAGTGAGCAATCTATCCTCTCCTGTTGTGGCCAGCCTGTTCTACAGACTGTGATAGACAGCATGATATGATGGACTGTCATTTTCAACTAAACGGTTCTATCATGGTTCATATTTTCATTTCGTAAGGATAATGCTAAAAGTTTTTTTCTTCTAGGTTCGAACACAACATGATGGTGATCCAACAAAAACCGGTGACGTCTTGCAACTCACAAAAGCGGACGGTTTCTTGTGTTTGAATCAAATGGTTGTCAATTTCAAAACGAAATTGTGTGCTGATTACAAGGTTCGCTATTGTTGTCCCACAAACAGCATTGAAAAACCAACGACAAGAAATGCCTGTGGTCGCCAAGCAATTAATCCATCCAATCATCGCATTGTTGGTGGCGTCGAAGCCACTGCTCATTCTTGGCCGTGGATTGTTTCTTTGCAATCAGGAGGCCATTTCTGTGGTGGTACGCTGATTGATAATCGGCATGTGCTCACAGCCGCACATTGCATACGCTCGACAAATTTTCGAGTCATTGCTGGCTTACATAGACGAACTGATGTCAACGGACCACGTTCACAAAATCTTCGTGTTTTGCGCGTCTTCGTCCATGAACAATACAGTTCAAGAACTGAAGCCAACGATATTGCTTTGGTTCGTCTCGCGCAGCCAGTACAATTCAATAACTATGTCAGTGCAATCTGTTTACCCGGACCTAATCCTCAAGAATCTCAACGTGTCACAGTGGCTGGCTGGGGTGTTCTATCATCGAGTGGAAACGTCGCTTCTTCACTCCGTCAGGTCTCTGTCTCTGTAATGAATAATCAAGCGGAAAAAGTTTATGGGAATAACTTCGATGTACGACGACAGATTGGTGCCGGTATTCCGAACCTTGGAGGAAAGGATAGTTGTCAAGGTGACAGTGGAGGTCCATTGATGTACAATGCAAATAATCAGTGGTATCTTTCTGGTGTGGTCAGTTTTGGATATGGTTGTGCCCTCTCAAATTATCCAGGTGTTTACACTCGTACTAGTGCTTATCTTAATTGGATTCGGACTAAAATTAATACTGCTTGACTGAAATCAGAAACACTAATCGATACACAGAAATAGACTGAATTATAGGCCTTTGCTTCATTAATCTCTGCTAAAAGTTACTATTTAATGATGTTGAATCGCAATTTTTTTGATGATCTGTCTTAAAATAGAAGAATTCGACGTGAGGCAGCATACAAAATATATTTTTACAAATTTATGCCACTTGACATGAAAAAAAGTCATGAAATCAATCAGTACTTGTCTTTTCTCGTCTTACTCACTCTAGATCAATCAGAGAAATAATAATTGGGGAATGCCATCGGCTAAATCAATATAAGACATCACAGATTACTAATTGATCACTATTGAAGGGTCAACTCATTCTTCAAACTGATTCGGATGTTCTAAATCGACAGGAGAAAAAGCAAATAACACCGAACGATCAAGAAACAACAATAGCTGTTAATTCTAGGTGTTAAAAGTCAATGGGACTCAACAGCGACTCGAAATGACAGGTGTGAGTCTGAGTGTAGATGAGTGTCGGTTTGACGTTCGTCTTCTCTTCACCCACACCCACTCCCTTTCAGAGTCATTATCATTCAAAAAATCTCATAGTTTAGAATTTCTCTTTCAAATACATAAAATTATTCTTCGTAACGACAAAAATGAATACTGATTTTACAGACCTTATATCTAACGAGGGAACCACTCGAGGTGCCCAACGTCGATTTCCTTCATTCATATGTCATTTGATAGAGAGCATCGATATAGTAGAAAGTCTAAAAGGATTTGGGCTGACAGGTTCTCTGTTTAAAGTTATAAGCATTTTACTGGAATTTTAGGCTATGGCATGATATATACCAATAAATTGAATGACGGTATTTCGACCTGAGATTTTGCCCACAGACAGGTCTATTTATGAGTGGAATACCCTAAAAATTTCAGCTGAAAAGAACGTTTCTTTTCCGAGATATTAAAGTCCCAAAAATGACTTATATATTACAAAAGATGCTAGAATATTCTGTTTTTTAAGACCTAAATATTTCGGGAAAGAAGCGTTCTTTTCAGCTGAGATTTTCAGGGTATTCCACTCATAAATACACCTGCCTGTGAGCAAAATCTCCAGCAATTTCAGAATGCCTACCAAGTAGAATTCAGAATTCTGCGGACTTATACATTTTTTTAAAAACGAGTTGACTATACTATTCTTTTCTGGTCTGTTTATATTCTGGCTAGATTTCTGTGAAATTCTGTAGAATTCTGTGTCATCAAAGACAACGTATTCCGTACTAGTCTGTTTGAATTCTGCTTAGAATTCTGTAGAATTCTGCATTATCAGAGATGGTGTATTCCGTTCTGATCTGTTTAAAGTCTGATTAGAATTCTGTGTTATCAAAAACGACTTTCTATCCTCTTGCAGATATACAATTTTAGCGTGTCTATTGAAAGTTTGCATTTTGTTAGTCATTACAGAATTCGATTTAAATTATATTGATATTTTTAAAATCTTCATTAGAAAATTTCCTTTCCCCTTGGAGCTACACTATTCTAGTATTCCTGTTGAAAATTTATATTCTGTTAGTGGTAACAGAATTGTGTTTTAAATTCTGCTGATATTTTTGAAATTCTTCATCAGAATTTTTCTTGTGTCTTGGGGATACACCACTCTAGTATGACTATTCAAAGTTAACATTCTGTTAGTGGTAATAGAATTCTGTTTTAAATTTTGCTGATATTTTAAAATACTTCATTAGAATTTTTGTTTTCTCTTGGGTATACAATATTCTAGTGTACGTAGTGAAAGTTTTATTATGTTAGTGGTAAAGAAATTCCGTTTAAATTCTGAGAGTAGTGGTTACTAATTTATTCGGTAATGGGAATATATCTTAGGGAACGAATCCAGTGTTTACTGATTGGATTTTTAAATTCTGAATTCTGCTTGGGAAGAATTCTGCAGTTCCTCACCTCGGGCGGTTCCCTCGTAAGTGTCAAATGTACTGGTTTGTTTTATAATCCAAGATCATATGAACAATGTTCTTCTGTCATAGTGGATTAAACTATAACTATATGGCATCGTACGAATCGGCCGAAAACCATCGCTATTATTGAAGATTTGATTATAATCATGTTCCTAGTTTTCTGTTTTCCAATGTGTGTTCAAATTATGAAAATAATGATTTTGTAGTCATGAATGTTAAAATATTGGTAACAATAGAAAATTCATGTATTGTTCCAATCGGATAAGTTGTGCATGGTTCTGGTACTAGTACATTTCGTCGCACGACACTTCGTCGCGATCACTTCGTCGCATAATATTTTGTCGCGTTCTGTTCGTCGCTATCTACTTGTTGCAACTCTTTTAATTAATTCTTTTTATTTTCTATAACCAATCAAAACAGAATAAAATAAATGAAAAATTGCAGTAGATATGTACAATAATAATGGATAATTAATTGTTCTAAGGCATATGACTTTAATTGGGAAAATGGATCAATAAAAAAATATTACTAAAATATAATCATGATAGAGCTAAAGTGAACGAAGAATAATTAGATATATCACTCGGTTAATGAATTTCAACATAAACCAGACCAAAGATAACACTGATCCAATATTCTTAATTATGAGACCAAGTCAAATAAAAAAATACATTTCATTTCTCAATCTCAACTTTCACTGCATAGTACTTTTCAAACAAAATGTCTCAAATCGAAAAACTCTTTTCTGTGAAAGAAAAACCAATGATTCACCATGAAGGTTACATCTATACGGTAGAACGTGCAACAACAACGAAATTGATTTTTCGATGTCAGAATCGAGATTGTAAAGGTAAGGTCATTTTGAACACCAATCAATTAATTTAAATGAAAAATCATCTATCAATCAAGCTCGTTGACATACCAATTTATCAATGGACGCATTTCTCTCACAACCAATATCACATTCCCATGCTCCACAACCTGATCGTGTTCCAGCTATCCAATTAAAAAATGATATTAAAGCTCGTGCTTCAACAACAGATGAATCATCCAGCTCAATTTTCCATTCGACCTTACGTACACATCCATTGATTGCCGTTGGTGAACTTCCAAGAAACGAAGCACTTATGCCAATGATTCGACGACAACGTACTGTTGAAACAGTCGATGCCGATGATCGTTTACCAGAAAAATTAAGAAAGACGTATCGTGATGAAAACTTCATCTTGCAGGAAGACTACAATTTAATTATCTTTACAACGAAAACTAATTTATCTATTCTGAAGCAAAACAAACATTGGTTCACTGATGGAACGTTCAAGGTAAACGAACAATTAAATGTGTGTCTTTTTTTTTCTAATTTTCTTTGATGTAGATGTGTCCCGATGATTATTATCAACTCTTTACATTACATGCAATGATGACTAATGCAATTATTCCTATCGGTTATGGGTTATTAATTGGTAAAAGTACTGAAGACTACAATTTATTCTTCGAAAAAGTGTTAGAACAAGACGATTTTCAATCTGAATCAATTATGACTGATTTCGAAACCGGTACAATCAATTCAGTCAAAGAAATGTTGCCAAACGTTTTATATATAGGTATGTTCTAGTGTTTTCAAAAACAAAATAATTAAAACGTTTGTTATAGGATGTCTCTTTCATTTTTCGCAAGCGACTTGGCGGCAAGTTCAAGAAAAAAGATTGACAACAAAATATAGAGAAGATGAAAGTTTTCGTTTAAATGTAAAAAAAACTGATTGCTCTTGTCTTTGTTCCAGTAGATGAAGTTACAACTGGCTTTGACTTAATTGCCGATTAATTCGACGATGACGCCGACGATTTACTTGATTATTTTGAAAGAACATGGATTGGTGAACCAAAAAGAAGAGGTAATTTTTTTCTTTATTTTTGAGAAATTTGAAATATGCTCAACTTTCTTAAGAACTGGTAGAAAGAAGCCTCAGCTTGATCACAAATTATGGAATATTCAAGATCATATCGTCGCTGCTGTATCTCGTTCGAACAATTCGGTGGAAGGCTGGCATAATGCATTTGCGAACCGCGTCGCAATCAATCATCCAAATATCGTGAAATTGGCAAACGAAATTCGTCGTGAACAATCGAAATTCGAAGTGGACATGGCGAAAATTCTCCAAGGTCATGATATTAAGACGACGAAGGCTTGCTATCGACGATTGGACGAACGAATTACTTGGCTAGTCAATGCATTTGACTCATCTCAACTGGATCAATTCTTAACAAATACGGCAGCCAACATTAATCTCTAGGTAGTTTTTTTCTTAAAATTCTTTTTTTCTTTAGGTTACTTTTTTCGTTCTTTTTTCTTTTGCTTTTTTCTTTCTTTTTTTTCTTTTTTTTTGTTCTCACTTTATTCATCATTATGTTATGTATAATACACACAATAAAGGTGAATTAATTCATCAATTTCATATCTTTGAAAAAAAAATTAATTAAGAGAAATGCAATGAATAGATAGTGACGAGCACAGCGAAAGAAATTTTTCTCCGACGAACAGAACGAAAAAATTTTTTTCTGCGCCGAACAGAACGCGACAAAATGTTATGCGACAAAGTGATCATGCGACGAAATGATTGCGACGAAGTATCGTGCGACGAAGTGATCGGTCACCCCATTTCTGTTAGTGAAAAAGTATTATACATGGTTTTTTCCGTTCTGAATAGGTAGGAAGTGATCAGTGATGTCATTTTTGTTTTCGTTCGAGTCACTACCAATATAATATCAGCATCTTACTTTCACTCCACAGAGAAAATAAGCTCATTTTTAGTAGTAACTAATCATAATACATAGTGCTTTCGTTTTTATAATAGGTAGGAAGTGAAGAGAGGGTATGGGTGTGGGTGTGGGTGTGAATCTTTAATTCTTTCATACCCACACCCACACCCATCCACCTTTTTTCACTCAATTTGAAAAACAGGGTGTGCATGTGCGTGTGGATGCGTGTTGATGTGAGTTGGATGTGGGAATGGGTGTTGAATTGATGATCAAGACTCACGTACACCCTCATGTATTTTATTCCTTAAGTCGAAAAAGAGTGCTTTTTGTATTTGAGTCGAAAGTGGTAACTTTGAAGATTATCCTTGAACTTTTTGCGTATAAACAAAAACTTTACAGTTATATCTATCATTTGAAACGAAATTAGTTGATTAAGTTTGATAAATAGTGGCGCTATACGAATTTACTTTTTCGGTGGACTTTTGGAGCACCCTATAGATATAATACTAAGATACCACTTGATGAAGTCCCCCCAAGATAGAATCAAGCGTTGTTGTGGATGGCTATATCTAATCACACACTCATACCCACACCTTCTCACAGCAGAAATGCTATGATTTCGCACCATTTGAATATTTGAATTTTCGTTCAAGTTTATCTAAAACATTCACCATTAACGCAGCCACAACAGCACACTGAACAAGATAGACTTTCCAGCCAACATAAAGCCGTGCGATGCCATGTTGTTTCATAGCTGTTAACAAAATAGTCAGCATCGGTTGGTTGTTTCGCAAGAATTTTTGTTTCTGTGTTTTGACATAGTCGAATGGCATAACTGCAATTGTATTCACCAATCCAATCATTATTCCTGCCAGAAGAAGATCAACGTATGTAAGGTCTTTTGACTGCTTAAATACGCGCAAGTGTGTCTTTGTTATTTCATCGGTGTAAGGAAAAGTAGACCAGGAAACATTCTGTCGATAGAAAAGCGCCGATATTCCTCGATATAGTTCTCTAATCACCTGTCGAAAGTTTGCACACTGTCGAAAAATTTCGAAAAGACTGACACGTGTGGGACTAGTCATCAAGCAAACTTTTAGCCATTCCAGAGGATTGATGATTAGAAAATTTCGAAATTAGCAATCGATATACCAGTGATAATTTTCGACGCGTGAGGATACTTTTGTTGCACACATTTTGGTAGAACATGATTTTGATAGAAAGTTGGAAAGAAGAGCATCATCGGCCACCGATATGTCTGTTTCATAGCACGTCGAGTCGTATTCGGAATAGCACCCGCGTAAAAGCCGAGAAAACCTTTCGATGCATAGATTTCACGTCCTACTTGAAGAGCAGTGTGGGATTGAGCTGGATTTGCTTGCCATCGTGTTCGAATGGTATCAAGGGGATGCTCAAGTGGGAAACTGTCGACCGTTCGAGTTACACCGATCGCGGCTGAAAGTAAAAGTTGAGATGTGCAATTTGTCTGATCCATCTTGAGAATAACTTCAACTACAAAAAGTGGAAGCAACCAATTTGTATTATTCTTGCATTCATACAAAACCATAAAATATAGGCCTTTTCTATGAGAACGGAAAAATATTGACACGTTCGAATTGTTGCTCTCATGACTCATCCTCTGTTCTCTCAAATCCTTCACGTATATCAATTGCCAATAAAAATGAATAACAGAACCTCTTCTACAGCACGACGAATAGAATGCAACTTGATAAGAATAAATGGCGAGGACTTAAAAACTTCCAACATGGAATCACTGTATGATGTCATTTAATTTTTCGAGAATCCCCTCAATATTATGTGTATATAGCAGTAATGTTTTCAAATGCATGTCTTGTTAGTCTAGTCATTCGAAAATTTCTCGAAAGTTGTAACCGAGAATACAATCTCGAACAGCTTCTTTCTTAGAAAACTACACCGAACAGGATAACACTCGTCAAATTCATGTCGATTAGTTGTTGCGACATTTCATTTTCTATAACCTGACTCAAAGAATAACTCGTCTTGTATTGTTCTTGATACAGCCCATTCTATGATTCCATATTCTGCTTCTGTGTGCGCACCGGTAAAGTACAGAGTGTTCTAAAAGTCCGTCGAAAAAGTAAATTCATATAGTTCAACTATTTATCAAACGTAATCAACTGATTTTTTTTTCAAATTATAGATAAAACTGTGAAGTTTTCATTTATTCGGACAAAGTTCAAGAATACTTTTCACAGTTATCACTTTCGACTCAAGTACAAAAACACTCTTTTCTCGAGTTAAGAAAAAAAAACACTTCACAGTGTTTCTCTTTCACTGCTTCAACCATAATCTTTTCTATGGCGTTTATATTGACTACACCTAGCAGCACTATCAGTGATATGATTTTGTGCTGATGTGTCATTGCAAAAGAAGCCTATTTGTATCAAATTTGATGATTATTAAACCCGTGAGGCGGCTTTAAATTTTCGAACAATAAATGATGAACTAGAAGAGATGAGATGATCTCATCAACTTCATGGTCCTTGGATTTGATACTACTAAGGTTTTTTGCAGTGGTACATCAACACAAATGCATATCACTGATAGTGCTAGGTATAGTCGAGATAAACGCCATAGAAAAGATTAAGATTGAAGCAGTGAAAGAAAAACGATACGAAGTATTTTTTTTCGTAACTCGAAAAAAGAGTGTTTTTGTATTTGAGTCGAAAGTGATAACTTTGAAAAGTATTCTTGAACTTTGTCCGAATAAATAAAAACTTTGCAGTTATATCTATCATTTGAAACGAAATTAGTTGATTAAGTTTGATAAATAGTAGAGCTATACGAATTTACTTTTTTGGCAGACTTTTGAGACACTCTGAATACTTCACAGAAATGAAGTAGTCATTATTAGTACTGCGAATATGTGTGAATAGATCCTTCGATCTTCTTTCTCTCAATACTTAGTTACACTCAACTTCTGCAAATTTTCAGTATCTCCTTGCTTTCTTCGAGGTTCTTTCACTCGCCCAGTGTATACTACTCTTGAAGTATAGCGTTGATTATTACTGATTTTAACATAGGACAGAGTTCATATTTTTCAACGAACTTCGCTACGAACAATATGGTAATCTGTGAGTTTCACTTTCACGAAGCATTCCTATGAATGACTTCGCTTAAAGCCACTTTTGTCAAAATTTGATTGCACTAGGTGGTCTACGAAAGATGCACATGACGAAACTTGCGCATGGATTGAGATCTTAAGGTTTCGAAAGAAAAAATAAACTGTCAACCACACCGGCACTCACACCCACACCTAAATTCTCATGTGCACCCTCATTCTCGTATCATACCATTACTTAGTAGTCAGAAAAGCGCCGTGCGCAAGTTGTGTCGTGCGCATCATTCGTGATTCCGAGAATCGAAATAACAATCTCAGACTAGGAGTAAGTGCATCATTCAGCGTCATTTTTTTCTCGACTACTGTATATCTCCGAATGTAACAGTCTTCGAGTGAAAACGACATGAGAAGAGAAGAAGAAAAGAACAAAGGTAGAACGTGACGGAGAAGAAAGAAAGAAATGAATCATGTTATGATAGTGCTGTAGTTATTTATTGCTTTTCTTTTTCATTATATTGTCATCCATCTACTTGACGAGCACGAGGGTAACTCGCTCATTATCTTGACAAACATATGGTGTGGATAAATGGCCGTTCTTCAGCATGAGAGCAATAACTAGCTAAAGTGTCGTTCAATACCAATGTCTAGAGAGCATCATAGCGATATGCCTTGCCCAGTGTTGAGAATGTTTGCTTGTCGAAGCATGTTCGTAGACGAATTGCAAGCAAGAGAAGTCACTGTCGGTA
>CAJNOL010002981.1:267-28439 GCA_905250125.1 Rotaria sordida | reverse complement strand
CTATGCATGAAACTACTAAATTATATTCAGTTGCACTATCAGGTTGGGCAAATTTCGGTGCACGGAGATCCAAGACGTAGGTGGGTGTGAGTGTGTTTAAATAGAAAATAGGCATCCACATCCACACCTATCCTGGATTGTACTCATGTCTCTTTCATTTGCATACAATTAGTGAAATACCAAATGTTTGGGTGACTTCTTAGTAGACAAGAACTCAATCTATTATGATAGGCTTTAATGAAAACAGAGGAAACGACTGGCAGAGTGGATCTGCCATCTTACCACACTTACATGTGTCTGTTGGTTGTAAGTTCTTACAAGCACTTGGATATTTTGTAGGACAGTTTGTAGAAAAAAGCTGACAAAAGAAATGTACCAAATATACCATTACTTGTAAAACATGATATTAAAAACAATCTACATTTCATCGAAAAAACATTTTCAACAATATACAATGCGTGGTTTCTTTACAGTTAATCTTTACATTAGTTTTAAAAAAATAATATAGCGATCGATCTTATGGTTTTTATGCTGTGTTTCCTCTTCGTTGTTTATTTTCAATTGATCCCCACATAACGAAACGAATTCTGTATAATATGTCGAAGTTCAAATGTAGTATTTATTGTTCCCGAAGTAGTGCACATTCATATATTGAATCCTCTTATACTAATCTGGAATCTGGATGTCATGGTTGCTTTAACTATCTGATTTATCGATTCAAAAATTTTTTCGTTACATTTTTTATCATACTATACCTACGATTTGGTTGCACTTGTTGACATTTTGCTCTTGAAGAACTATTAAATATATAAGTAAATTAGAAAAGAAAATGGCCTTTTAGAATAAGCGCAGTTAACATTGTACTCCTTAGGTAAAAACAATAATCCTGATATCAAAATTTTGGATTATCATATGTGTGACATTAGTCGTTCTATTCTATTAAGTATTTAGTCATGAATGAAATGTATTAGATAGTCATAATCAGAAGTCGCAAACGCTGGCCATCTATTATGTGCCATTTGTTAGACCTGTTCATTCTAATTTTAAACACGAACAATAGCAAAATAGCATAGTAATTATTTTGCAATACATCTATAAAACCATTACTGTATATAAATTTTGTTTTTTTTTAATCTCATTTTTCTTTAGTAGTTTTCTAAACCATGCTATCAACACTCATGATAGGTCACTGTCCGTATATCGAAATTGTTATGTCTATTCGTATTCGTTTCACGACTTAGAAATATTAAAAAATTCCTATGAGAAGTTGACCGAAAACCGATTCTGTCTGGTCGAACTGATTTTCAATGCATATTATGTTTCTCTATTTTGAGAAAAAGGTTAGGACGTTAATAAGTATCTTCCGTCCCGAAACGGTTAAATCAATCTTAATATTCAACGAAACTAAATAATACAGCTCTATAATCATTCAAACTAAAGGTATATGTTATTAATACCTCACAAATCAATTATTATTATTGAATTTATTTTTCTTACTTCAATTAATTAATTGCTGATGCTATGTGAGACGAACTTTGTTTTTTATAAACTGCATAACAGGCAATATCCCTTTAAAAGACATTCAGAATTTATTTTCGTAGAGGATACATCCTCTCTTTTTGATCGAAAAATAAATTACTAGCTGATCATAATGGTAAAATACAGTAAAACAAGATATTTTGGAGATGATAAAATTCGTCTTGATCTGTCGTATATTAGAAAAACTGTTATAGAAGTTGATGTGAGTCACTTTCCATGTGCTTTTATTATTGTTAAAGTCCTAAATGCATACAAATTATTTACGGAAGTTAGAAGATCAAGTAGAATATGCAGAATATTTTGTACGGGTTGAATAATTACATGATGTTATAAAATAACAAACAGATAGAAAAACTCAAAACTAGAAAATTGTGTGAACTCGAAAACACTATAGTATCTTTTTTTCGCAATTTTTCTTTTATTGTATAGCTTTTGAAAATAAATTGATAAAATGTGGAACGTCATTTTCTTGAAAATTAACAGAGTACTAGATTTGCAAGCTGTAGACATGTTGTTTTACTGAACATTACTAATAAACAAAGAGTTATAGAGTTTTTTATAATAATCATTGTGAAATTGTTCTTTTTTCATCATAAAACACGAGTGTTGTCACTATAGTTCTATCACACTTAGTCCAACTGGCTAAAAAACTAACTACAGATTTGTGAAAATTGTTTGCCACTGATGTATTCATTTGCTCTCGTTTATACGCTTTTATTACGGAACTTTAACTTTTTTCAATGGCATGAGTTGATTGAAAAACCTCTGAAACTTCTAATTAACTGTCAAAAAATATGTTTTCATCTTACTGGAGGACATTCGTGATAGAGTCCAATGAAAATGAAAAAATGGTTAACGAAAGTTTTAATTCTTGTAATTCTGTTCGTATGGAGAACTGAAAATGATGAATAAAGAGCGAAGAAATATTTGAGAAAATATGAAAATTTCAATGTCATCTGCTTGTGAATATTTATATCCTTGATGATAATCATTATCATCATGTTGTAATTGCCGAATTTTATTAATTTGTTTTTGACTTGTTTGATTGAAAATTAAGTAATTAAATACTATCTTCAAGAGAATATTCTCAAACATCAAATGTTCGTCCTTTAACTTTTATTGTTTAAGAATCAAAAAACACTGACGAAATAAATTTACAACAATTGTTGTTAAAAATTTACAACAAATAAATAAATTCTTTTCAATGTGAAATATTTTACCACGTTAAATGTTCGAATAACTTGTAATAGAGGATAAGCTTCAAGCATATCACGAAGTAATATATTTTGCTCACAGTAGAAGTATAAGTACAAACTTTTGTGTCACTTGTAGCCAATTCGTCTCTATTTTCTTAAGCAAAAAATTTCATTCTTATTGTAAACTAATGGACTAAAATATTTAAAAGACGATGATGATTGATAATAAAAAGCGTACTTTTAGGTTTCATATTTTTCTAGCAACTGTTGTCAAAAACCTGAGTTCATCATTCGATCAAGCTCGTTGAGTTATATCTGCCTCACAGTATTGTTGAAGTGGCTCAGTAAATGGAACGAATCATTTTGAAAAAAAAAACTCGAATTGACTGCTAACTTCCCTTACATTATTGTGAAGCCATAATACATTTTTAATCCTATATAACAATGGGAAAAAGGAACAAGTGAAGCCATGGTATAGTGCACATTTTTCTAATCTTCGATTCACTCTCTCTTTCCATCCTTTAAGTTGTTCGATAGATGAGTGATAGAACAAGCAAAACACAGGTAATACTTTTATGTGAAAAAACGAAGAATCTCAATAATATATGATCATGAGTCATTTAATGTAAACGGATGAATGCGCACAAGCCAAACTTATTTAACGATGTATATGTAAGCCATGCGATGCTTTTATCTCTTGCATACAACAACATTGATACATTACAGTGATATACTTGTCGTCAACACACAATATTTCACACTAATACAGCAAGTAAACGTAAGTTTTTTGAAATTGTATTCTCTTCAGAAGGCCTTTTTGGTCATCGGTATTCAGTGGATTTTTCTATCCTTAAGTGGTACCATTATTGCTTGTATAGTATTTTTTTCGCATCATAATAATTATTTTCCTACTGACAAAAATGTTCCAAAGTTCTGTATAAAATGAATAGGAGATATTCATTACTGTAAAGCTACTTTTCTCACGAAGCGTTTATAGTAAGAATTGTTAATACAGTTTGTGAGTTCCAACGTAGAAAAAAGCCGTTTTAGAATTGTATTCTTTTACCGTTCGAAAAAGTTTGACCTCGCTGAAAATTAGATACGATGTTGGATAGAAAATAAATGTTTCAGGAAATTTTCGTAGAAGAGATTCTCTTTAACTGAGTTTTGGTAAAGAATATGCTTAGGATATTGTCTTCAGAGCGAATAATTTTAATTGCATAATGGTTATTTTTGTGATATCAACAAATTTCGAGCTGATGGGCCTTAAAAAAATCGTATTCTTTCTAAAATGCTTCTATAGTTAGGACTATTTAGAAGATGTTCAAGTCATAATGACAAAGTGGAATAATAGAGTTACTTGATGCTTGCGTTATCTAAAATCCTAGGATGAAGATAAAAATCATAAGAAATTCTTCAAAGAAAGAAAATGAGCACATAGATCTGAAAAACAGATAATTCCGTTGAAATATCTCTAAGTCTGAAAGTTCGCTGTGTATTTTTCGGTCACAGCGAACGATTAGAAAAGTAAAGCAGTTTAATTTTCCTGTGGTTCCATAGTGTACTCATAGTACCAGAAAATAATGGTGCTCAAGCATAAATGACTTCCTAGCTTTTTGCTTGATATCTTTTGGAAAAATATGGGCAACTTGTCATAGAATCTTTTCCTGGAGTATGGTTTTGATTTGTGCAAACGCCACTAAACGATACTATGCAAGGCTCGATGCATTCTGAAGCAGTGCTACTTGAAATAGTCTATATGTTACTAGTAAGGTAAAGCATGCAAGATAAGGACTAGTTTTTTGAAAAATAAATGTTCTACGTAGAATCTTTTACATACTGCTCGAGTACCAGCAAAAACCGTGAGTCAATATTAATACAAACACCTCGAAAGTTATTACTGATAGACTATTGTGGTATTACTATGGTAAGTTTTTATTTAAAATGTTTATGCACCTTGTGGAATAAGATCACGAGAAAAAAATCCTTAGGGACTCCCCAGTGATTCTGCAAGGGAAACTCGATTAGGATGTCGTATGCCAAATTCTCTTTCGTACTGTCTGCTTGCCACCGTGCAGTTCCAATGATTAGCTCTTATACGGCTTACGAGAAAAAGTAGGTGATATAAATCGCTTAGATTTTTTCACATTTTATCATTGAAAAGCGCTAACTTTTTGCTGAACGATAGGTACACATGTAAGAAATCCAACCAAAGCGAGAATTTTGTTCGTAGAAGTAACACAGAGTACAGTAAAGAAGTAATCGGATATAGGCCATCTAATAGTTCTCCGCACTACTATGGACCAAGCAAGAATTTTCTATATAACCATCGAATATCGTGTATAAAAGAGAATTTCAACATCAAAATCCTCAAATTTTCTATTGAAGCCAAGTTTAGATACTATAGTATATGTAATATCGAATTCTAAATTTTTGTAATTAATTTTATTAGTCAAACTTCACTAATACCTGATAATAAACATGGATTCAGCACTCGTAGTTATTTTTCCTCAATTTTTATTGAAATCTGCTAGATATCAATAACTGAAATATTACAAAATACGAGAATTGATTCCAGATATCGATTTTCCATTCTCGATTACTTTTGTTGGAGTTTTGTTGGAAACTAACGTTTTTCTGTTTTGCTACTAGATGGATGCTTCTTTCTGGTTATGTTCATAGAACATGATATATAAATATCTTCCGCTTAGAAAATCCTTTCTTTCAGAAAGGTGAATAAATAAAGATTCCGTTTGTTCATTATTAACACAATGAAAAAATAGTACAAAAATAAGCAGAGAAGAAAATTAGAAACGAGTTGACAGTTGATATTTACTGTACTTGGATAAAATTGTTTGAAAAAAAACATCTCCTCTGCAACGAAACATAGCTCAGAGATCGAAAGCAACTTTTTCGAAAACTACGTATAGAGTGACGATACCTATAGAATTCTTTTGAGAAAAATCATACGTCTTAATCGCACATAATGTAAGTGTTCACAGACACATCTTTCGTTTCATTCTGAAATGGTACAAGTACTTTCTCAAAGCATATTTTTGGATCAAAAGAAGTAAGAAAATACTAATTCGAGTTTGAGAAAAACATTAGTTATATAGAATCGACACAGACCATAAGAGAAGATCTTAGTCGATGCTTTTATTTGAAATCCTTACGCATCTATGTCCACATAGAATGCCAGCAGTACGCGCCTTTTTTCCCAAATAAATTAATAAAGTCAAGTACTTAGTCTGATACAATAATATGAACTATAGAGCACATCAGAATATTTTCTGTGATCCTAACTAGAGATGTACTGTTGACGCGAAAACCGATTTTCTCAGTAGATTTACCTCTGATATAGTATGCAGTAAAATCTAGAGTTTTTTGTTTAGGATAATAAAGATAAATAGAACAGAGCATATCTGGAGACATAAGTTTAGTACTCACCGTAAATGCAAATAAATTTAGAAACCAAAAAGAAGAAACTTGCATACTTCCATTTCACAAAAATGAAGAAAAAAACTGAAAAAATTAATTTGTCCAACAGTTAGGTAACAGCAAATTTTTTTCATGACATGACATAAAACAAAGAGATACCAATTAGTCATATTTATAAGTTTAACATGAAACTGAACTTATATGACTTAATGATATGCTAACTATCTCAAAACACTATAAGAAGTCATAGAATACATATATACATAAAGGCAGGATTCTTAAACAGCAAAAAATACTGTGTTGTCATTGGTGAGAATGAGTTGTTTGAATAGACCATCAGAACATGCTATGTTTGATAGCGTTAGATGATAGAAGGATCACAGCAAAAAAAAGACAGCGAACTGATCGATAGAATAAAAGCATAACATTTTCCGAAGACGTGACGAAACAGGAAGAAACTAACTGATATACTGTCAGTCGAGGCCTCCTAGAAATATGGTGAAAGCAATATTTCGACATTATTCGAAATTATATATACAGAGGAGACAAGAGTAATATTGCGAATCCAGAAAAAGTTGATTGATGAGATTTTTCTGAGATGCTACACTTTAATCAATGTTCGTCACTTACACCCGCTGATATTATCGGTATAGTATAGATGTTATTCGTAACACCGATTACAATTCTCTGAGTCATTGTGTATTAGGATTTTAAAAACTAACTGAGTAATAGTTTCTATGCATACAATAGTTCACAATAAGCCATCTTCGATGATCTCGCACACTTTTTGCACATCCAAATCATATTGTACATGACTACTAATGAGTTAATATTTGAGACCAGATGCTGTCAACAGCAATACTCGAGGAGGATGAGACATGATAACAAATCGAGCTGCTTCTTGGTGACACTTATCAGATTATTTTTGGATATCAGTTGGAAAATGACGGCTACGCTCAAGAAATTATTTTCCTAAGTTTGAAGATGATCGTCTCCTTTCTCTGGATGTATCAATAGATATGACCTACGCTTTTCTAGCTAACCATTGTCATTGATGTCTATTCATAGACATCATTACAACTATAAGCTCGATCATTCGATTTTTTACTGCTACATTAATGTCATTGAACACGGTATCCAAAATAATCGTAACTTGAGAAGAGAGGTGAAGAAACACAAATCTTCTTAGACCATTTCATCTTAGAGAGATATAGTTTGTTGAAATAATATCAGTTCACAATCTTCTGGTGTCGGACAAATGTATTTCGCTCAAACATGTAAAAGCATACACAAAACTGGCAATGACTTGCATGGAAAATATTCATACTCTGCTTTAGTATACATTTTTCCAAAACTAATTCAAAAGAAAAAGGGGAGCTCGCGTGCGACTCATTTCGATAACTTTTTTTCTCAACGTAGAAAAGAGGACCAGATAACTTCAGCGTGCCTTTTATATGTAGAAACTTTAGGACATTTTTGCTTGTCCAAGTCACAATCCTAAAAATGGTGATTGTGGTGCCTTGATCAAGGTTCGACGGATCTGAAGTTATGCTACCGATTGTTGTAAAAAATATGACTAGAAAACATGTTTAAGTTCTTACACCTGAAAATATTCATGTCAGAGAATTGAAAACAGAAAAAATAATGTGTACTAGTTTTGATAGAAATCAATAAAAATTAAATAAGCGTTAGCTGGTTAAATAAATATTCGAAGCAGTAGCTTTGATAGTCGTTTTAATATGCTGCAGTATTCATGCAAGTGTTTTGATTGGATATAATTTTATCGACAAAAATCTTGTGCAGTTTGCTCAACATATTAAACACATTTGTTTAATAGTTGAGAAATGATTGAAATTGCACAGAAAAGTTGTCTGCTTGTACGTATATTAACTGAATAGATTAGACAAAACTATTGCATCGATGGTTTACTGTAGAAACTCGTCATGGTTATAGATATATTTATATGCTCATATCAGGTATGTGTTGTTTCTTAACTATTGTCTCATCGTAGATTGAGATGGTTTCTATGGATGGTAACGTTAAATTGATCAGCTACTCGCTGCGTAAGAACAGTGTTGTCGTTGATGCAAACGAGGAGGTGAGATCAATTTCAAATGCGCAAAATGCAAGAGACGTCCAGAACAATACCATCGCTCGAATAAAAAGTTACACGATTCAACAGAATATGTATAACTTTTTCTTCTGGTGTCAAATATTATCATTGTTACTCTTTTCTAGGAAATATGGTTGCTGGTCAATGTTGGGTTTCATAACCAAACCTGTCTTTGTATTGCCTATGATTACAAGTATAGTTACGATCATAGGTATACTGGTAGTTTGTTTAACTGCACCAAAACAACCAGGTATGCTCTTGTTGTTTTACATTCTTCGTATTCAATACGATAAAAATCCACAGATAATTCGGTTCTGTGTTACCAGTATTGTGAGTTTTGGTTAAAAAACTCAAATTGTGATAATATTTGATATCGACATATTCGAAGCAAATCATCAAGCGAGGATATAATTATAAGCATTACAACTGCTTCACTTTTTCATTTCAATTTAGTATTGACGAATGCGAACCAACCAAGATGATCATCACCAGTAGATTCGATACATAGTCCATAAGTTGGATCCTTCTATTTTACTTATTGTTAGAGATTATAGATTAGAAAAGAGTTCCAGAAAGAATCATCCCATTGTCGCTTTGTTCTAGAGGAACAAGGATAATAAATTTCTCTAAGACGAAGATGATTGGGTTTTCTATATATTTTTTTTTCATATCTCAATAAAGCAACAATTTCACGATCTGATTTTTTACAAAGTGATGTTACACATTGTTACTTGTTGCAGAAAGATCAACTTTATTTTATTCAATGTTCTTGAATCACTTCTACTATTATTTTTGGTGGTATTCTTTCACCTCTCTAAATGAAAACAGCAGCTTATTCTGGATTTTTTTCTCTGTCTTATCGATATGTTCTTGGATACAATAGAAATGCGACAGAATAAGAGAAAATACAAGTGATTTTGTCATAGAACGTGACGAAAGTAAATATTTCTTCTCTACGGTACATATCTTCGTTACATTTTCTCACTTTATGTTACCTGTAGAGGACAGTAAGCATTATATATGTTCCATCTATATCTTCTTTCGTTCTGCTATTATGTCTGAATGCGTATGTCCTCTTTTCTAGTATATTTCGATACATTCGTTTTCTGTTTTCGGTCTTTCTGTATGGCTCATGTGTGTTCTCTCTTGTATTGTCCAATGAGTTCTCATTTCCTTATTATGTTCCTTGAAACTATAAAGCTTTGTATGTGTGCCATCAAATAATAATTCTATCTGACTAATAGCTAGCTAGTAATCGACTATCTAAAATCTGACATCAGACAAATTATCCTATAATTCACTATCTTCAATCAGTTCTAGCAAAGAATAAATTGTATTTAATCTTTATAAATGTTTTGATTATATTTTGAAAAGAACGTCTCATATATTTGAAACGGAAATGATATTGAGTCATGATGACGAATTAGATGATCATACGTTAGAAGATCTATTACAATTAGTATCCACATATCACCATATCGTTGGATATAGTGTAGATGTCGGAAGGTGAATGTTTCTCTAATCTAACCTCACACTCATATCTGTTTCTAACTTTTGGACCTATGCCCGAACACACGTGGCTCAATAATTTTTTTGGAAGTTGATTTGAATCTATTTCAGAATACTAAAGACTTTTGTTTCACATTTCAAACAAATGTTTGTCATGAAAAAGTTGTATTGATGGGTCAATGATTCGTTGATCTTGGTACAACTAGAACTGTGGTTCACTCATTTTTCTGAATTATCATTATCATTAGACTGATCAATTATTTTCTTGATTTTTTGTTTCATTTTCATTTCCTGTATCATTTTAATTTTCTTATTAAGTAAACAAGTAACGCTCGTCTGTAGACTCGCTTAGCTCTTTCTCGTAGAAGTGCTGTTTCTAAACTGTTAACAATTTATTTATTTACGTGGTTCCACGATTCGAAATCAGCACATTCACACTGCATTATTCTGCCAAGTGCATCTATCTACACGTTTGAGTTTAGCATTCTGAGCAGAAAGTTGGGCTGATTTTTTTCCAACACTATGATGAGATTAGTAAACTTTATTATCCGCTACTCTTGCCACCTAAATCTCATCATCGATGATAGATTCTGGCTTTTACCTCGAATATCTGTGACCAACTTTTTTTTATAAAAAAAATAACCTTCCTAGACCGAATTACGGGCCAGAAAAATCTGATTGGTTGAATTGCTCCCTCCCCCCCCACCTGAAATCCTATTGGTTGAAACCGCAATGTCAAAAAACCTGATTAGTCGAAATCCCGACCAAAAATAACCTTCCTAGATCGAATTACGGGCCAGAAAAATCTGATTGGTTGAATTGCCCCCCCCCCCCCCCCCGAAATCCTATGGGTTGAAACCGCAATATCAAAAAACCTGATTAGTCGAAATCTCGACCAAAAATAACCTTTCTAGATCGAATTACGGGCCAAAAAGATCTGATTGGTTGAATTGCCCCCCCCCCCCCCTAAAATCCTATCGGTTCAAACCGCAATGCTGGAAAACCTTATTAGTCGAAATCCCGACCAAAAATAACCTCTGATTATCCTTCGGTGAACCCTTATGTTCTTTTGACCCTCTGCGGACACACAAGCAATCAGACAATTTATGTTTGCAAGACTCTTCTCTACGAGAAAGAGAAAAAAGTTAGCTAACGATCTTCTATTTTTATATGACAAGAAACGATACGTAAGATGAGTTTCTAAAAAGCCAGTTTGTGAAAAAATTACTTTATTGAGATATGGACAATAGGACGAATCCTTTTGGAGTTTTTTTTTCCTACTCTGTGAGTTCTACTAATGAGAAAACTATGAGGTCAAACAGAGGGTATTTAGAAATATGATATTCGAGTGAGGGAATATTGGTCAGTTTGATTTTTATCTCAAAGAAAGCCAATTTTATGAAAATAACAATTTTGTATAAACTTTGATCATACGTCTTTAGAGTCGAGGAATCCAAAGGAGAGGCGCAAAAAGAAGACAAACCGGTTGACTTCGGAACTCTCAAAAGAAGTACATATTTCAATGCAGAATAAGCTAACAAATCATTTGATACCACATTCAAACTATTTGAGAAATAATCTAATGACTTCTGACGCAGAGTGCTATACCATATTTTCACTGCATCCAGATGGTTGTATACTAACAATAAGTTTGTCAAAGCATCTAATAGTAAATATAAGCTCAATTTATGGTGAGCTAAAAGTGTTTCTATCGATATTTCAGGTATGTCATGAGAGTTTAGGAGTCTCAATTGCTTTCGAAGTGGCTTTTACGATAGAGTGATACAGTTTTTGAATGATTGCAGGCTAATGTAGTTTTTTTTCTGGAAATGATCTACGATGATTAGTGAAGTTTTGTCATCTGTATATTTATGATATCCACAAGAAAATTGTGCCGATGTGTAATCTGTCAAAAACTGCATCAAACTCTTAAGAGAAATACTATTAGTTCATTATAAATTCATCTTATGTTTCCTATTTCTGGATGATTCATATGAGAATTTATGCAGAATTTGCTACTCTTTCAAATGAAACTATTTATGGGCAGATGAACAAATGTTTTGGCAAACTTATTGTTAGTATATGGCCATCTGAATGCAGTAAAAATGTGGTATAGTAATCTGCATCAGAAGCCATCGAATCGCTTCCTAAATAATTTGAATGTAGCATTCAACGATTCGTCGTCTCATTCTGCATTGAAATATATACTCGTTTTGAAAATTCTGAGATGGGCCGATTTGTCTTCTTATGTGTTCCTCTCTTTTATTAATGGCTTCTCGAAATGTGTAGCCTTAAGACTTGCACTCTGGAGAGACTGTTTCTTGAAAATAACGATACTAGTAACTCTGAACAACCATGAATGGATTTGAACTCCTCGCCCACCGAAATCATGTGATCAAACTTCAAACATATGATTGTTTTCGTAAAACAAGTTTTCTTAGAGCGGAAAATTAAACTGACATATTTTCTTTTATCCAATAAGATAACTTGTCAGCAGCGGTAATTTGTCTCCTTAGTCCTCTGATTAAATACAAAGTGTTTATTAATTACTGGCAAATATTACTTACCACTTACTGTTACATAATAATCGATACCACCAAATACTTACCTAACCAGTGATAAGTGATAAAGATTATGATGCAACAATGAAGAACCTATGCTTATGCTAAGTGTTTATTACTGCTATATAGGACATTTTTCAATCATAAAAACATTTAATATTACTTTGGTAAGTAGAAGTCTAAGTAATAATGAGCGTGACACTTCCAAAGATATTAGTTGATGAATTTTCTCCGTGAATTGTTTTTTTTTTGTAAGTTATACCTGTTATATTCATATGTCCTAGTAGCCCACCGTGTACTAAAAAGTTAAATGATGATATTTTGGCTTGATATTCTCCTCCCGTACATCTCCCATAATTATCAGAATATCATGAATGTTCCAGTGTTAATCCTTCGAACTTGATCATCTGAAGAAGGCATACCTTTTTCGTTGAAACTTTCACAATATACTGGAAACTGCATAGCTGTGATGATTTAGGTCTAGCAATAAATGAATCCAAGGATAATAAACGAGAATGTTGGAGTGATCTCGTCGTTTAGAAAAATAAAAACCATCATATAGCTATAGAGGCCATATTATAACAAATGCAGTACGATCAGACAATAGGAAATCACAGGTTCATATAGACAATATCGAAAATGAATAATCGCTCAATTCGTCAAGCAAATACTATTAATAAAACTCTGTTGAACTATCCATTGTATATTCCCAGATACAAGCGGAAAACCTGCCCTATCCTGACTGTTACTGTTAATTATAGATGCACAACATTCATGACGCAATTAGAGAATTGTTGCAACACAACGTCACTAGTATTCTTTTAATTTCGAAACACTTTAGAATTTTTGCCATTACGGTATATTTGTGCCCGATGGCATGTCATGTCATGGAAGAACCTGTAAGATAGAAATGATAGTGGTTTTGGTCATATAGTTAGAATCAGTCTATGATCCTTACTTAAATAATATTAGTTGTGATATCTGCTATTTAAAAGTCACTATACGCTTCGTGAACGAATTGTCAAGGAAATGAAAGAGAGAGTACAATGATTAATCTGAATGATGAGTTTCGTGAGATTCAACGAGGTTCTGTTGAAAAGTACTGGTTTACATCTCGATTTGATTGCTATCATCCGACAAATTTCAATAGGATATCATCGAAATTATGGGAATTTGATACAATCCACTAGGGATAATTCAACCATAGTAGCTGATCAGTCTTTATTTCTTTGCTGTTGTGTTACTTAGTTGCAAAATGTGAACTTAATTTTAAAGCAACGGCTCGAAATCCAATTGACTATAAGAGTGGTCCACGATCCGTTGCCATGGGTGACTTTAACAACGATACTTGGCTAGATATTGCCGTTGCCAATTATGCTGCTGACAGTATATCTCTATATTTTGGATATGGCGATGGCACTGTGGCAAGCCCAGTCACGTTTTCGACTGGTTATGGCTCTGCTCCATACATGATTGCTGTTGGTGATTTCGACAATGATCATCGACTGGATCTTGCGATCGCAAACTTCGGTACAAACAGCGTCGGTGTACTTCTTAGATTCCAAAATGGGACTTTTATGAGCCAAACAGTGCTTTCAGTTGCATCATCTCGTCCCATTTGGATCCATGTAGCAGATCTCAACAATGATGCAGCACTAGATATTGTCACTGCTAACTACGGCACACACAGTGTAAGCATATTTTATGGATATAGAAATGGAAGCTTTTCAAATCCAAGCACGTTCTCTACTGGCTATGATTCTTTTCCATTTGCGGTGGTCAGTGGCGATTTTAATAATGACAAACAGATGGATCTTGCTATCGCAAATTATGGTACAAACAATGTTGGTATACTCCTTGGAACTAGTAACAGTACTTTTGCAAATCAAATCACGTTTTCAACTGGTCCGAATTCCCATCCATACTCGCTTGCTGTTGGTCATTTAAACGACGACGCCAAGCTAGATATTGCCATCGCTAACTATGGCAATAACAGTGTAGGCGTGCTTCTGGGTCACGGTAATGGGGCTTTTATGAGTCAAATGACTTATTCCCTCAGTGCTGCTTCTCCATATTCTATTGGTATTGGTGACTTCAACAACGACAATCGAATGGATTTAGTTGTAACCAATAATGGTACTAACAATACAGCTCTACTTGTCGGATATGGCAACGGTACCTTTGCAAGCCCAAAAATGTATTCAACTGGATCTTCTTCATCAATCTCCATTGCCATAGGTGATTTAAACAGAGATAATCGTTTAGACATTGTCATCATCAATAATGATACGAGCACCATAAGTATCATGCTTGGTTATGACGAGTTTTTTCCCATTCAAAGAACATATTCAACTTCCAGTGTGCCATATTCTGTAGCTGTTGGTAATTTTAATAACAACACCCGACTGGATATCGTCGTTGCTATTTATGGTGACAACACTATAAGTGTTCTTCTTGGATATGCAAATGGCACTTTTGCAAATCAAACGAAGTATTCAACTGGCTCTGCACCAATCTCTACAGCTGTTGGTGATTTTAATAATGACACCCATTTGGATATCGTCATCGCTAATCTTTATGGCTACACTGTAAGTGTCTTTCTCGGATATGGAAATGGCTCTTTTGCAAATCAAATGAAATATTCAACTGGCTCTCAGCCACTCTCTGCAGCTGTAGGTGATTTTAACAACGACACCCATCTGGATATCGTCGTTGCTAATTCGGATGATAACACTATAAGTGTACTTCTCGGATATGGCAATGGTTCTTTTGCAAATCAAACGACATATTCAACTGGTTCTCTACCATCTTCTGCAGCTGTTGGTAATTTTAACAATGACATCCATCTGGATATCGTCGTTGCTAATTGGGGTGACAAGACTATAAGTGTCCTTCTCGGGTATGGCAATGGCTCTTTTGTGAATCAAATGAAACATTCAACTGGCCATCAACCGTGGTCTGTAGCTGTTGGTGATTTTAATAATAACACCCGACTGGATATCGTTGTTGCTAATGCGGGTGACAATACTGTAAGTGTATTTCTCGGATATGGAAATGGCTCTTTTGCAAATCAAACGACATATTCAACTGGCTCTAAGCCAGAATCTGTAGCTGTTGGTAACTTTAACAACGACAACCGACAGGATATCGTCGTCGCTAATTTTGGTGATAACACTGTAAGTGTACTTCTCGGATATGGAAATGGCTCTTTTTCAAATCAAATGAAATATTCAACTGGCTCTGGTCCACAGTCACTAGCTGTTGGTGACTTTAACAATGACACCCGACAGGATATCATCGTTGCTAATTTGAATGACGCCAATGTAGGTGTACTACTTCGGTATGACAGAGGAGCTCTGAAAGACAAAATCACATTTGCATCTGGCGATGATTCTCGTTTGCGAAGCTTTGCCGTTTTTGATTTCAATAACGATAACCTATTGGACATCGTCGTGGTCAATTACGGTACTAATAGCATAGGTATTCTTCTTGGACATGGGAATGGCACGTTTGGAAACCAAATGGTGCTCTCAACAGGCGTAAATTCTCATCCTTACTCCATCTCTATCCATGATTTCAATAAAGACGGTCAAGCAGATATAGTTGTGGCCAATTATGGTAGTAAAAAACTTGTTACATTTCTGGGAAGTGGGAACGGCACATTTGAAAATCGAGGAAGTTACGGTATAGACTTCGATTTTCCTCCATTGGTAGTTGGTGCTGGTAGTGTCAACAAAGATGGACATTCAGAAATTATTGTCGCATATGATGGCATCGATCATGTAGATGTGCTTGTCACATACAATCTCGGGTCTTTCGATCATCACATGACATATTCAACTGGTCCTTGGCCACGGTCTGTAGCTGTTGGCGATTTTAATAACGATACCCGATTGGATATCGTTGTCGCTAATCAGTACGACAACACTGTACACATCCTTCTCGGATATGAAAATGGCTTTTTTGCAAATCAAGCGAGATATTCAACTGACAACACACCATGGTCTGTAGCTGTTGGTGACTTTAACAACGACACTCGACTGGATATCGTAGTCGCTAATAATGGTGACGACACTATAAGTGTCCTTCTCGGATATGGCAATGGCTCTTTTGTGAATCAAATGAAATATTCAACTGGCCATCAACCGTGGTCTGTAGCTGTTGGTGATTTTAATAATGACACCCATCTGGATATCGTCATCGCTAATCTTTATGGCTACACTGTAAGTGTCTTTCTCGGATATGGAAATGGCTCTTTTGCAAATCAAACGACATATTCAACTGGCTCTTACCCATTCTTTGTAGCTGTTGGTGATTTTAACAACGACACCCATCTGGATATCGTCATTGCTAATAGTGGTGACGAGACTATAAGTGTCCTTCTCGGATATGGCAATGGCTCTTTTGTGAATCAAACAACATATTCAACTGGCTTTCGGCCAGGCTCTGTAGCGGTTGGTGATTTTAATAACGACACCTATCTGGATATCGTCGTTGCTAATAGAGGTGACAAGACTATAAGTGTTCTTCTCGGATATGGAAATGGCTCTTTTGCAAATCAAACGACATATTCAGCTGGCTCTGGCTCATACAATGTAGCGGTTGGTGATTTCAATAACGATGCTCATCTGGATATCATCGTCGCTAATTATAATGACAACACTATGAGTGTCCTTCTTGGATATGGCGATGGCTCTTTCGCAGATCAAATGACATATTCAACTGGCAGTAGTCCTTCTTCTGTAGCTGTTGGTGATTTTAACAATGACACTCGATTGGATGTCGTCGTCGTTAATAGTAATGAGGCAAGTGTTAGTGTACATCTCGGATATCCCAATCAAGGTTTTCTGAACCAAATGAGGATCATAACTGGGAATGGATCTCGGCCTAAGTCATTCGCCATTGGAGATTTTAACAATGATAGTCAAATAGATATTGCAGTTGCGAATTCAGGCACTAACAACGTCGGGATTTTTCTGAGATATGACAATGGTTCTTTCGCAAATCAAATGACATATCCAACCGATTCCTCTCCATGGGCGGTAGCTGTTGGTGATTTCAACAACGATACAATACTTGACATTGTTACCGCGAATCATGGCAATGACACTGTTGGTATATTTCTTGGATGGGGTAATGGTTCTTTTTCAAGCCAAAAAACGTTTACGACCGGCGTTAACTCTCAACCGAATGCGGTTGCCGTTGCTGATTTCAACAACGACACCTTGCTAGACATTATTGTCGCCAATTATGGCACAAGCAACGTCGGTGTGTTGCTTGGATATGGTAATGGCTCCTTCGCTGATGTAAAAATTTTTTCAATCGGTTATGGCTCTCTTCCGTTCTCAGTTTCCGTTGGTGATTTGGACAATGATGGAAAGCTGGATTTCGTCGTCGTCAATGAAGGAGCTGACAATCTAAAAATTTTCTTACAGATTTGTTAATGTCGCAACTCCTTCCTTGAACTTTTTTAAATTTCATTCACTGTTTCTAACTTCTACTTAGTCTCATTAATATTTCTTGTAATCTTTTCTTATTCATCTTTTAATTTCTATACTCAAATAAACTGTAGTTGAGAGTGGGTGCCCCAACCAAAGTATGACGCGTTTCTACTCCGTTTAAGGATCTTATCATACAGTGCTGACTAAGAATCCGTTCAAATGATTAGGAATATCAAAAGTGTGATACATAGTCTATAATTTTCATGGTAAATTCTCGAAAGACTCCCCATCATAATAGCAGATGTCGTTACTACAATGATGAGTGAAACAAACTTGGAGGCGTTCGAACCTTGCTTAAGAGTCTCATCATGGTGGATAAATCAATCGAAGCACAGATTGGCCTATATGTCTATGCGACAAATCAATCTGCTGCTATCAACTCTTAGGGTGTGGGTGTGGGTGTGGGGTGTGAGTGTGGGTGCGGGTGTAGGTGTGGGTCAAAGTATTCCATTCACCCACACCCACACTCATACCAACATCCACACCCTCCTTAAGCATAAACTTTATTGATTGAATCATTTGTTATTGCTCTATGGTCTTGCACCGAAATAAATAGCGCGCGCAGAGTGTGTCATAGCGTATTTTACTCATCTCGAAAAACATATGTTCCTAATTTCAAAGATCCGGAAATAATCGCTTTTTCTAGAATATTTTTCTTTTCATGGTTCCCTCGTATAAATAAACTCGAGGAATTTGTTTTGAGTCAAATGTTCATATTATTTTAAAACTGTTGAAGAGTTAAATTTCTAATGATGCAATACAATGATTCATTTTCATATGCATCATTCTTCGAACAAAGAGAAAATCTTTTCTTCTTTCCAACTAAAATGACGCAAATATGAGTCAATTTCTGCATATTAATAAATGGCAAGAAACTGAGAAGAACTCCATTTACAAATACAAGAACAAACTTTATTTATTTTTCCAGGTAGGAGTTTTCTCCTAAAATGCTCATAGAAGTGGCAAAAAAAAGTCGTTTTTGATCAAATAATCATTCAACTTGTCTTCGATTGTTCGATCTACGGATGCGTTATTTTTGGTTATTGAGAGTAAAATTAGAAAATTTTTTACAAACGAAAGTTAAACGCAAGAAAAACTTCATCAAGAGGACAGATATCCTTTTTGGCTAAGGGAGAGATGTTTACAGAGGATACAGAATCACTCACAAAGGAACAATGACATCCTTATGGCTACATCACTACCAACTACTCTCAAAAGCCAAAAATATATGATCAAACTTTTTGCATTGCAGCTGATAGTGAAGTAAAAAGGTACGAGTAGAGATGTCAATTTAAATCTTTTATCTTCTTTTCTAATTCGAAAGTCTTAGTCGTTTATTGTTGATCGTCAAATGGTGAAAAAATTTGATTCCTGATGATATTAATAGGCCAATGATGATTTACAGTCTGTAGATGGCACTAAGGGACGACTAGAGGTCTTGCATAATCGTCAGTTAGTTATTTCAGTACTTTCTTGTAGCAACTAGTTTTTTTTTATATTACTGTGATGGAATATAGGACAGAAATATCAAAATTGGAATATATATTCAGTAATGCCGTTTTGAATAACGCAGTAGTCGACACATCCAATCGTTTTCTTATATCAATTTTTTTCCCACTGTTATTTAGAATTAGTCATTCAGAAATTTCTCAATCTGTATGCAAGTCTCGTTTCCAAGTGGGTTAATATATATACAATCAACATTAAGATAAACAACTTTTCCTGATTGAAACAAGCGAAAGAAGCAGCTCACTGAAATCACTCCAATACTTCAAAAGTAAACCATTGTTTATAGTGCTATCCATGCTATCGACAAGAAAAAATATTGATTTGTCAAAATGTATCGATGAGAAAAAACGAAGCTCTACTTGGAAAAATGAAATCTATCGTCGTGTAGTTGATGTTTGTAAACAGTTGAAGAAGCAAAGTGTTCATTCATCCATTCTTATCAATGCAGCTGGTTTCACATACACCGGCATTGATGATACTGCTCGTTGTCTCATATGTGGTCTAGAAGTATCTGAATGGACAGCACATATGAATCCATTTACTGTTCATGTTCAACAAAGTCCAAATTGTTCATTTGTGCAATCTATTGTATCAAAGAATCGAATGAATTTTTCTTCTTCAGATGGTTCAATAACAGAGAACCAAAACTTTGAATTATCACAACATAAAAAAATCGATCAAAAGATTGACTATTGCCTGATAGAAGTAGAGATAATGAAAGAAATTCGTTGTCGAACATTTTCACATTGGCCTCATCAGAACGTACTATCTCGAACACAAATGACTTCGGCTGGATTTTTTTATTGTAATGTTGGTGATCGTGTCATTTGTTTGTATTGTAATTTAATTTGTCAGCAATGGACACCACATACTGATGATCCAGAAGAAGTACATCAAACTCTTTCACCTCTATGTCCATATGTTTTATTTCTTTTAAAAACTCATCAAACATCAACTGTATCAATTCTTAATGATAGGACAAATAATCGAGCAGTAACATCTAATCTATTACGATTTAATGAAATAGTTCAAGCATCAGCATCACATAGAGCCTATATTGAAATTTCGAAACGTCAAACATCATTTAATTCTTGGCCTCAAGAAGAATTACCTTCTGTAGATGATCTTGTTCGAGCAGGATTTTTTTATACTGGTTCAAAAACAATTGTTACCTGTTTTTATTGTAATGGATCACTTCAAAATTGGGGTCCAAAAGATAATCCATTGATTGAACATGTACGTTGGTTTCCACTTTGTGCCTATGCTAAACAATTATGTGATGATGAACTTTATCGAAAAGTTCAAGAATCAAAACGAATTCATCAAGGTTTGTTTGTTTGTTTTTCTATTCGAGAAATGATACAAGTTAAAATAAAAATCTATTGATTTATTTTGTAGAACGCACTAGAACAAATCAAATAGAGAAAAATGGAAATTTTTCAAACGATCATTCAACAAATAATTCTCAATTAGTAATTCCTGATGAGAACACATTGTCACGATTTGTGGCGGCTCGACTTGATTTGCCTATTTCACAAAGTTTACTCAATCAAAATTTCAAATTATCAGTTATAAAACGTTGTTGGGAGGATCAACTAAGATTAAAGCGTTCGTAAATTCAATTAAATTTAAATTCTTCTATTTTTCTTGTTTAGAAAATGATTTTACAACTGATTGTGATTTATTAATTGCTTGTATTATTCTTCAAAAACAAATCGATCATATCAATGGTCGTCAAGAAAACATTATTATACCGAGTATCAAGATGAAAATAATTCGTGAGAAAGAACAATCTGGTATGTTGTCAGTTATTTGCATGATCATATTATTACTCATTTGTAAATAAATAGGTTCATCATTGTCGTCTACACCACCAATGAACAAATCATCTTCATCAAATTCATCGAATATCAATAACACAGTTGAATCAAAATCAACGATTGCAACGACCGACAATCAATCAAAAACTAGTTCGACAACGGATATTGTGTCGTCGAATTTGTGTATACTTTGTTTGACAGAAGATAAACGTCTTGCATGTATGCCATGTGGACATTTAGCAACTTGTGTTCCATGTGGTCATTCACTTCGAACATGTCCAGTTTGTCGAAAAGAAATAGAGGCTTTTGTACGCATCTACATTTAAAGTTTGACACTCTATAGAATGTCACGAAAAACTGTTCTATTTTTTCTATCAATTAAACTAGAATTCTTTTGATTGATATATCAGTTTATCAATAAGTTATACAAGAAAAAAATTTCAATGAATTTGAACTCTTTTCATTTTTGAATATTTGATGCTACAATCGAAAGTATACTTATTTGTGTTTTTTTCTCGTCATATGCTTCAAATTGAGTTTCATGACAGATGCTATGCTTAACACTGGGCCGTTGCATCTTCAGCCCTTTTAAACATCCGCTATTCGATTGTTCAAACTCAACCATATTTCGCATACTGAAAATAGTTCATACTGTCCGATCAACAAGTACGTAATTCGTCACTTTTACAACGTACTTCATTTCAACAAGAAGTTTATCGCCTAAAGTCGACCAGAATTCTAAACAAGGGTGTGGATGTGAGTGTCCATCATCTGTCAATTAACAGCCACACTCGTCTACATCTACCTCCCACACTTTTCTTTAATTTTACTAATGATGATAAACGTCGAAGTAAATTTCGGGGTGTGGGTGTGGGTGGGTGTGAGTGGGGTGTGGGTGGGTGTGTGTGGGTGTGGGTGGGTGTGTGGGTGTGGGTGTGGGGTGTGAGTATACAGAAAATGAATATTCACACTCACACCCACACCCACACCCACACTCACACCCACACACCCTCACCCACACTCACACCCACACCCACACACCCTCACCCACACCCCACACCCTCACCCACACCCCACACCCCACACCCACACCCACACCCACACCCACACCCTTATGAATATCATCTGTATGCTTAATACTGCTACGGACACTGAAGAACCTAACCAAATGATCCGATAGGTTAATGGATGTCCCGTACCGATAATGCATCACAGTAGTAATAAGGCTGTACCTGGCACTCGAGGAACAGTTAATAAGGCAACATTAATAAGAATTTGTTTGATAGCGATTAAATCTCATTTCTATCATCGCATCACTGCTATTGTCTGATTATTACTTTGATGACGAATAAATATTGTAATATGAAAATATATCAGACATAAAAATAACATAGGTAATCCATATGCTGTAAGTGCAGTCCAAATGAAAGCACAAAATTTGGATAATGCAACAGTACAATAGTATTCGTCAGGTAAGTAGGCAATATCGTGCCAGATCAGACGAGGACATAGAATGGCAAAAGTTACTATCAACTGAGTAGGCATCAAAATGACATAAAACCAGAAAGATTGAAGTCATCTACGATTTGAATACACAAGACGACAAATACGATAGAAACCCTAAAAAATAACATGATATAGAATATTATTCAAATTTGATACGACATCTATACATCGAGAGTAAACAACTGACTTTCAGAACTTCAAAAGATTTGAAAATTTTTAAACAACTACACAAAACTTAACGAGACTTTGTTGTGTATTAAAACTTATGACTTCAAGATAGAAATACCTTTCGTGAGCAGTCACAGTGACTTAGCAGATCTTATCTAGAAAGCATGATTAAACTCCATGAGTTTTCACAAAGTTTTAGCATCCACAAATGTATAATTTGATAGTCTAAATGAATCTGATGAATTGATAAGAATAAAATCCAGTTCAATAGAGTGGAAGCTATGAAATAAAAAAAGTTTTTTTGAATTTTGTTACGGCAATGATAGGTTCAAAATTATTAAAACTGAAGAAGTTTTATATTGATGTCTATATTACAAAATATGATTATTACCCATGTCGTCAAAATCGCCTAAGTTTTCACGATTACTCGCGATTTTTCAGAATACTAACAATTAATCGTGATTAATCACCAGTATTCTGGAAAATCGCGATTAATTGCCAGTACTTTGAAAAATCGCAATTAATCGCCAGTGTTCCGAAAATTACGATTAATCGATAATATTTTATATCAGCGATATATCGCGAATAAATCGGCGGCTAATTTAGCCTAATATTTGACTCGAGTTAAGAAATTATAGCAATGCTTAGTCATTTTTCATATTATCAAAGCCGCATTCATTTAGATGATTAATGAGAACACCAAAAACTTCAGCGATTAATTGTGATATTTCAAAAACAGGTATTTTTTGTCATGTAAATAGAAAAATAAACAGAACATATTATTTTATTGGAATTGAAAGTATTTTTTGGCTCTTTCTATGAAAATATTTCCATAATTTCTATACCGAAGTTGTAGAGCGAAAATTCAGAATGAAAATTTAGGGGTAGGCAGATTTTAACTAATAAGAACAAATACAACCCTTGTTATTCTTTGATTCTTTCATAGTGTACGTTATTTTGTTCTATTCAGAAAGGTGATCGTATCTCTATATTTTTTGAGCAATAGATCGTGTTTTTCTGCCATGTTTAATCCAAGCATTTTTCAAACGATTGTTGGTGCTATCTTATGAATGTCCATATATTTATCATAAGATAAATAATTTTTTTAAATATTTTATACTTATAATAATAAAACTGAGTAGTCTTTGCATAATCAGATTTTAAAAATACAATTTTTGTAAATTGACTCATTTAAATTAAAAATTATAATACTAATATTCAGTTTATTGTATGTATAAATTTAATCTATTTTTTTATAATTAATTCACTACATTTTTATATGAATTATGAAAAAATTATTTATCTTTGTTTTTAAATAATAGGAGAATGATATCTCTAATTTTGCTCATAAATTTTCGTGAAGCACAAAACTTTGATTTAACAGAAGTAGAAAATTCAACAGAATCAAGAATAAGTAAGAATAGTTCAATGGCATATTCTCCGCTTCGAAATTACAACTTCGTTCGGTCGAATCCGCTCTACGGTAAAAAAGAAAATTGTATGGAATGCTTCTAGCTGGCTATGAAATAAATTGTGAGAAGAATCAGGTTTACGAAAATGTATGCGAATAGTAAAAACAGAGTTCAGGATCAGGATTATCTCAAAAATAACTTCTTCAAAGATAGATATATTACAGCATCGCTCTTTTTGCTTAAAAGTGCGTTATTACACGCAACTTTGAGATTGCTTTTATGAGTCTAGCGAAAATATGCGAACCAAACAAGAACGGTTTTCAATGCAGATTTTTATAAAAGTTTTTCTCCTGGATAGTCATAGTCCCAAATTCTAATTTTATGAACAGGTTCGACCATTGAAAATACTATTAGAATAATCGCGATTTTTCACGAAAATCAGTAAAAATCACTAGTTTCGGTGATTTTATCGTGATATAATCTCACGATTAATCGCTCTAATATTTTGCGATAATATCATCGATTTTCGAGCGATTTCCACCACATGGGTTGTTATATTTCTTACTAATAAAACTATTTTTAAACTTTTTGAACATGATTAAATACAATTCACATGCATCCATAATTATCTGAATACCAAATGCCTGATATAGAGTAGAAATTATGACAATAATAAGATAACCTCCAAATGTACACCATAATGAATCGAAGTTTCCTCCATATATATCACCTAATACTGTTTGAATATTGAATGAAACTAATGTCACCATATAAATGAAATATGAGCAACAAGAATAAGATTTATTCTCTCTTCTCATTTCAAACGATTATGATATTGATGATAGATAATAATAATAATAGAGACACTAAGTGAAATGATACTTGCAACTAAACCATGAATAATCGAAATTAAATTAGTATAAAACCAATGAATCCAAGTTCCATTGTGAAAAATAAATTAAAATAATGCAAACTTTATTAAAAAAAAAAGAAAGGACGAAGAGATTCGATAGAAATTTTTAGATTAATCTAATTATGTCATGAAAAGCTGCTTAAAGAAATCTATTAGAAATGAAATTGTTTTCATGATAAAACGAGCGCTTTCTTGAATGCTTTCAGACTTATTATCGTTTTTCTTTTTGACTTTCTATTTTGATAAAAAGGAATTAATCTTATATCTAGAAGATTGCATGCAAATGATATGAAATCAACAACACGCTATAAACAATCACAATGCAAAATAAATCAATAGAATCATACAATGAGAATGACGTAAAGACAGTAAAGGAAAAAGAATTTGTAAAACTTTACTTTTTTCTGTGTTACTCACATTTTATTTTCAAAAACTACTTAATTTTGTATTAAAATTTATTTTCAGAAAATATCATAAACATTACAAGTCTAAACAAGACAACGAATGACATTCTCTTTCTAGCATTAGGACCTGACGGTTTCGAAAGGATAGAACCGATAATTAAACTGAGATTGGAATTTTTTTACAGCTTCTCTTACTAAGAATCGAAACAAAATTTTTGAAATAAATGACAAAGAGACAGAGAAGATGGAATTCTTTTCGTGACAAATACTTATGTCAGTCGAAAAGTAGTGGCGGAGGCATATCAATTCCTTAGAGAAAGCTCTGAGAAACTTTTTTTCTATAGAGTCTGATAGAGAAAAGAAAGGTCTATTTTTCTATGCTATTTGATCATACTTTAACTAATATGATGATAATAAATTTTTGATAAGACTTTTTTCGTTAACATGTTTCCTCGTTGTAAGTTGTACGTCGCAGTTTTCAATTTCTTATTAGTTGCATTAACAACCAAAATATGCCATAAGATGCAACATAAAAAGCTCTACAATTTCCATAAGACTACTTACTTTCTAGTTGCACATTTTGTTCTTAAAATAGACTAAATTTTGAGGGCGTGGGTGTGGATGACGATGAAAAACCCAAAACCACACCCATCCCACACCCTAAACTTTTGTTTTATGTCTCACGAGTTTTAACTACATCTTCGGATTAGCGCGAAAAATCTGTTCATAGTTGATATAAACAATTGAAAAGTAGTTACACTCTTAATAGGGAAAAAATATCATCTTTGAAACTATGATTTAAGAATTAGTTATAATCTCTACCTACTATGAAAATGCTGATTGATCGTTTCATCAGAAAGTATATTAGGCTCTTAAAATAATTTAATTTTGAATATTTAGAGTAATCAATTGGCTATAACCAACATACAATTAACAGCAACAGTTACTTGTTTATTGCATTGTATTTTATTCAATAAGATGTCAGATTTATAAGGTATTTTAAAAAATAGAAAATCTTTATTTAATGTCAAGTATAAATATAATCTTATTCTTTGTCGATAAGAAAACCGTTCATTTTATGAAATATTCTCATAACTGAAGGAATGTTTCAAAGATGGTATTTGATCAGCTATTTCATTTGCACGTTCTGAGTATTTTTTTGCTTCGTCCTTATTTCCTAAATGTGTATGAACGATTGCTAAATTATGTAATGTTCGACCAATGTCTTCATGATCAGCTGGTAAGAATGCTTGTTGTAATTTCAATGTTGATTCATATTCTTGAAGAGCCATTGTATAATTTTCAGAAGCCACATGAACATTACCTAAACCAACTCTTGCACGCGCTCGACTTGGATGATCTGGTGAAAGACAACTATCATAAATTCTTATTGCTTCTTGATATTTATCCAATGCTTCTTTCAACTAAAACAAAACAATTAGTAAAAGAATATTTTTATAAAAATATTTCCTTACATTTCGTCGATCACAATCAATAGCACCCAAATGAATTAACGTTCCAGCAATATCAAGAGGATCATTTGGACTACTTATTTTATATAATTCCATAGCTCCTTGAAAACATTCTTCAGCTCTTATTTGTCGTCCCATTTCACTGTAGACAATTCCAAGATCATTTAAACATTTTCCAGCACTACCTAAACGTTCTGGTCGAGCATCCATATGTAACTTATATGCACGATTATAACAGTCTATTGCACGATGAAAGTTACCGTGTAATCGATGTATACGACCAAAATTAAAAAATATACAAGCAATTTCTTCATCATTTGGATTTGATGAACGAAGAATTCTATCAAAATGTCGTTTAGCTTTAGGATATTCACCCATTTCAAGAAGTAAATTGTCGAAGAATAACAGTACATTTGATTTAGTCATCCTTTTCTTTTGATATTCAATATATTCAGAATCTAGATCAGTTGCATGAAGTTTAATATGCCATAGATCTTCTGCAGCATTGTATTCACATGAATCAATTTGAAATAACGCTCCTACAGATATAAATAAGAATATCATTTAAAAAAAAACAATCTCTTATCATAATAAGATTTTTAATACATGAACAATTTTATAAAAACATATTCTTAAATAGATCATTAACTGAAAAAGCATTTGATTAAAACTATAAAACGTTTTACATGTCATAACTCAAAAATATTAGTATTAGTCAAATGTAAACATCTTTTATTTATCAAAATCAATTTTCTTCTTTGTACAGTGAAAACTTTATCGGAAATTTCACAATGAGGAGACAAATTTCGCATCAGTAGATAATACATCTATTGTTGTCACGTATATTCGCCGTCAACTGCTTCTTAACTAAGTCGAGAATCTTTGAATCTGATCTGATTGATTAATCTTTTACTCGTATTGAAATAGTTTAATACGAATTTTAGTCACTTGAAAGATATATGAGTTCTTTTATCACAATATTAAAATTTCTGTACTATCAGTAATATTATTTTTGTGTAATTGTTGTCTCCTTTTTTTCAGAAAACATGGAATGGTAAGTACAAAAGTAGACTTGATATTTAAATACTCTCAATCTATTTCGATTGATCGG